>CM076575.1:1825896656-1826042695 GCA_034641835.2 Pinus albicaulis | reverse complement strand
GTAGTTGTTTTTATTAACTACTGTAGTTATACTCATTCTAACTCTTCCACAAGAAGAAGCTCTTCCAAAATATTATAATGATGAATGGGAAATGGCTATAGTATTGTAGGGTTTAATTGTAGTCTCTTTTATTCATCATCACAATTATACTTATGCTCAGCACTCTTCCACAAGAAGAAACTCTTCCAAGAAATCTTTATACTGTCTTAAGCATGATTGTGATCTTGAACGTTTTAGTTGTGTGTTTTCACTAAATACCATAGTTTTTCTTGCTCTTAAACGCTTGTCAAAAATATCATAATGATGAGTAGGAGATGGCTATGATATATTAGTCTTTCATTGGTTTCAGTCTTTACATTTGCATTTGCACTCAATTACACAGTCAGGATTGTTCTAAAAACTCTCCCAAAATACCAATCATGATGGACAAACAGACTGTATAATTCCATAGAATAATGCATGATGGTCTAGTTAGGATGCTCCGGAGTTTAATTGCACTTAACTCATGTTCAGTTGTTTTGCTTTAAGTTTGATAATGAATTGTAGTTCATCTCTGTTTTAGGCTAGTGACATTTTAGGTTTGGTTGTAGCTCAACTCATTGCATTTGCACTCCATATTCAGTTGTCAGTCACTGCATACTAGATTACTTCAGTTGTTAAACTTAACAAAACAACCTTCATTATTCACAAATATCTTCTTGTTCTAAAATCCATAATTGATTCATCACCATATGAAAAGAAGACAATATCATTTTAAGGCCTGAAGTACCTCTGCAATTTCCTTATCATTTCATAAACAGAATCCCCCCTCAAAAGACTACTTTGAAAAGAAATCAATAACTCTCGAGTAAGGTTTTGTGACATTCAATTGAATTGCATAATAGAGTTAGAAAACTAGTCCTAGAATAGAAGATCTTATGATGATATCAATGTTTTATTCCAAACATACTTCAACAAATCTCTAACCAAGGATAAAATGCTGCATCATTATAAATTAGTTGTTTAAACTATTTAGTTAGGAATATTTGCATGTTTAGTTGATCATTTCTCAAGTTGAGTTTATGTTTTTAATCATTTCCTTAGAAGTCATTATCAAGCTCTGTTTTTGCTTAGTCATAGTTTAGATTTGATTCTACTTCAGTGTTTGCAATTGCATTTGTATCAGTCATTTGTCATCAATCAATTAGGTCTCACTCTGTTTTTAATCATTAGCTTCCTTCCATCAATTTTCTAATCATCTTTCTTGTGAACATAAAATCATCAAAAGACCAAAAACATCATAAAACATCACAAAAGACCAAAAAAATCACAAAACACTACACACAACGCATTAAGAAACAAGCACCTAGGTACATACAGTACACTTCACTTCAGCAGTTTACCAACCCTGGTTGACAATTAAATGAGCTCAGTTTAGGAGACTAGATTGAGACCAAACATTTTGGCGTCGTTGCCGTGGAAGTGAAAACTAGGTAACCTTTGTTTCTTAGCATCCAGAAACAATTTTATGCATAGGGAGAGAGATTCAAGGGGAAGATTTATAAGCAGTAGAGGCAGAAGTTAGATTTCTAGAACACCACTTGTTTCATCTAGATCCAGAGCTAGTAAACCTTCAACTCAAACCCATCTTCCATCCTCTTCTGATCCTGGACTTCTAGAAGATCTAAGGTCAACTATTCCATTAGAGAAACCTTCCACTTCATCCACTAAACCTGCCATAGAAGAAGATCTAAAAACTCCTGTTAGGGACACAAACCTTTCCACCTCCACAGGAGAGTCAACCATGGTAGAAGAAGGAGGAGGAGGAGTTTTTAATGGAGAAAACACACTGTTTGGAGGTAGAGGAGAAGGAGGTAGAGGTGCAAATGGAGGAAGAGGTAGAATAGGAAGCTCTTTTGGGTTCCCTATAATTGATGAAGAAACCAATACAACCATGAAAAACATTTCACCCTCTGTCCTTCCAAACTTCTATGGACTTAAAAATGAAGATCCTGAAACTTTCTTATTCGAATTTGAAGTGCTGTGTAGAACTTATGACTACTTACAAGATGCTCAAAAACTGAAATTATTTCCTTCAACTTTGAAGGGAGCAGCATTGAAGTGGTTTATGAGTCTAATCAGTAGTTCTATTATAACATGGGAAGACATGAAACAAGCATTTCTAGAGAGATATTTGGATTATTGTATGCCGGTTAATCATAAGGAAGAAGTGTTCAAGATGTTACAAAAAGAAGATGAAAATTTGGAAGATTTGTTGGAAAGATTTAATTACAACATCAAAAGGGCAAAAATGGAAAACCTAGATCAAGACACCTTAAAATCTCTTTTGTTGAAAACAATTAGGGATGAATGGTTGGATATCCTTAACATGATGGGAAAAGGGGATATATCACAACTCACATTACCTGAAATATCTGAGTTATGTATCAAACTTTCAAGAGGGAAATCCAAAACTGTCAAAGGTCCAAGAGATCCTGCTCTTGCAAGGGCAAGTAAGTCTGCTTCTGGGACAGTAAGTAGATCAAAAATAGGACATATGCTTGATGATTTTAAATCTGACATCTTAGGGAGTCTTAGTGAACAAATAGACACCCTTAAGATACAAAACAAGAAAAAGGCTGAATCTGATGCTTTGGCAATCTTTTGTCCCAAATGTAGAAAGAAACATGCCTTAAGAGAGTGTCCTTTGGATGTAAAAGTTGTAGAGACCTGTGCCATTTGTTCTGAGAAACATGAGACCAAGAATTGTCCTTCTCTTCCTGGTCTCAAGGCTGTATTTCAGGAGGAAACTCCTACAGATTCCACAGAGTCTCTTAACTTTGTATCTAGAAGACCTTGGCAGGGACCTCAGACACAAGGATTCCATGATCAAATGTATAATCAACCTCCACCTTGGAATTCTTGGCAGCAACCTTGGCCCCAATTTCAAAATCAATCTCAATTTTGGGCACAAGGAACACAAAGTCCCTATGGAAGATACTCTCCATACTATCAGTATCCACCATCCTATCCACCATATCCACATTTTTATCCTCAAAATCCTCGACAAAATTTTCCTCAAAATATTCAACAAAATCCTCAACAACATCATCAGAACCAACCACATCAAAATCAACCACTTCCATTACCATTCCCTCAAAAATCAAATCAATTGCCGGCTCAACCCATACCAAACCCCAATAATAAGAACCCTCAGAATACATACATGATAGAAAGCCAACAGTTTCCAACTTATTTAATTACTCCTCTAGACCTTAGTGATGTTCAATTTAGGTCTGGAAGGATACTTGAAAAGAGGAAACCTTTTGTGATCATACAAGAACAAGATAATTCTGAGGAAGACTCCCTATGGGTGAATAAAAGTCTTGAGGAAGACACATCCTTTCAGGACCCACACATTGAAAAACTAAAACAAAAAGATCCAATAAATCCAACTCCTGTATTAGAGCAACCATCCACATCTACTTCTATACCTCCCTTTCCGGAAAGATTACAAATCGATAGAGGTGTAGAGAAACAAATCATGGTGCCTAATTATGATGTCTTAGATTAATTGAGAAATATTTGCATTAAAATTCCATTATTGCAAGCCATCAAGGAAATCCCAATTTTAGCCAAAACAATAAAGGAGTTGAGTATGAAAACAACAAGAAAAAGAATAAGAGAAACCAAGAAAATTCAACTGGTAGGACAAATAGCAGACATTATGATGGGCAAGATTGCTATTCAAAAGTATCTTGACCCAGGAAATCCAGTTGTCAAAATTCACATCAATGGAATTGAAATTCAAAACACACTCATTGACTTAGGAGCAGCAATAAATATCATGAGTAGACAAATCATGGACAAACTGAAACTTCCTAATCTTCTCTTTACACCCACACTATTACAATTAGCAGATAGATCCGTGATCAAACCAGATGGGGTAATAGAAGACATTCCAGTGTCCCTAGATTCTTGGGAATACCCTGTGGATTTCATGATCCTAACTCCTAAGAATAATCTAGGAGGCCATCCTGTTATATTAGGAAGACCTTGGTTGGCTACAGCTGATGCTTTTATTAGTTGTAGGTCCAGTGATATGTATATTTCTGATGGTAGTTCAACTAATAAATTCACTTTATATCCTCCAGCTAGGACAATTACAGATCTAGATGACACTCAATGGATAGAGGATGAAGAATATTTACAACCACTCTTCACAATTTCAGAAATTAGTGAAGATAATAAAATTCTGAATACTCTAGAAAACTTTGAATCTTCTCCAGAACACAAACATGAATCATTTCAGGAGGGATCCAATATTGAATTTTTGTCATCTAGGCAGATGTCTCTTCATTCTATGGAAAAATTTGGCAGCTCTACAAGTGAAATTTTTCCAGGCAAAACTTTGAACATAAACAAGAACCTAGAAAAATCTCAACAAGAAGAGTTAGTCAAAGTATTACAGAGACATTCTTCTGCATATGCATGGGAATACACCGACATGAAAGGGATAAGCCCCAAGACTTGTACTCATCACATCTATATAGAGGCAAATTGCAAACCAATCAGACAACCTCAAAGACGGATGAATCCAAATCTTAAGGAAATTGTTAAAGAGGAATTGCAAAAATTGTTAAATGTTAATTTCATCTATCCTATTTCAGATAGTCAGTGGGTTTCTCCTTTGGTAATTGTGCCAAAGAAAAATGGAAAATGGAGGGTGTGTGTTGACTACCGAGAACTGAATAAAGCTACTCCTAAAGACCATTTTCCCTTACCTTTCATAGATCAAGTGTTAGATACATTAGCTGGCAAAAAGTACTTTTCATTCCTAGATGGGTTTAGTGGTTACAATCAAATCCAAGTAGCACTTGAAGACCAAGACAAAACCACATTCACCTATCCCTGGGGTACTTATGCTTACCGAGTATTACCATTTGGATTATGCAATGCACCTGCAACATTCCAAAGGGCAGTATTAGGAATTTTTTCGGATCTAATACATGATTGTGTAGAGGTGTACATGGATGATTTCACAGTTTATGGGAATACATTTGAAGAGGCTTTAGAAAACTTCGAAAAAGTCTTAAAAAGATGTCAAGAAGCAAACCTTTCACTTAGTCATATAAAATGTTTTATGATGTTTACTGAAGGTATTTTTTTAGGGCACCACATTTCAGGGGATGGGATTAGAGTTGATGAGGCAAAAGTTGAAGTTATTTCTAACCTATCCATTCCAAGTTGTCAAAGAGATGTTAGAAGTTTTCTAGGATTTACAGGGTATTATCGGAGATTTATAGAAAACTTCACCAAAATAGCATCTCCTCTCTTCAAATTACTCACCAAAGATTGTGAATTTAAGTGGACTTCTGATTGCCAGTTAGCTTTTGAAACCCCGAAAACCAAAATTTCTGAAGCACCTATATTAAGGGGACCTAACTGGAAGTTACCTTTTCATATCTCGACAGATGCTTCCGATACAGCTCTAGGAGCAGTATTGGGACAGAAAGATTTAATTCCTTATGCCATCTATTATATCAGTAAAAATTTGACTCCTGCAGAGTTAAACTATACTGTAACTGAAAAAGAGTTTTTAGCCGTTGTTCATGCCATAAACAAATTTAGACACTATATAACAGGCTATGAAACTTTTATTCACACTGATCATTCTGCAATTAGATACCTAATGAACAAATCAATCACTAATGGAAGAGTTATAAGATGGTTATTGCTCTTACAAGAATTCAACATTACTATTCTAGATAGGCCTGGAAAACAAAACACAGTAGCTGATTTCCTATCTAGACTCCAAAATATCAAAGATGACACTCCAGTTGAAGACCAATTTCCTGATGAATATCTTTTTGCAATCTCTACTCAAACTCCATGGTTTGATGATATTGCTAATTATTTAGTTTCAGGAAAATTTCCTTCAATTATGAATACAAGGGATAAAAGAAAAATCATTTGTGATAGTGCAAAATATTCATGGGTTGCTAATGAGTTGTACAAGACAGGTCCAGATTTGATCATTAGAAGGTGTGTTCGTGAAGATGAGATGCCTGAGATTCTCAAGGCATGTCATGATGAACCTTGTGGCGTACACTTTGCAGATAAGAGGACAGCCTATAAGATCCTTAATTTAGGATATTATTGGCCATCTTTGTTTAAAGATGCTAAAGAGTATGTCAAAAAGTGTGACAGTTGCCAAAGGGTAGGGAAACCTTCTCCTTCAGGTGAGATGCCATTACAACCTCAGGTACACATTGAACCTTTTGAAAAATGGGCTTTGGATTTTGTAGGACCTATTAGTCCTCCATCAAAACAAAAGAAATATATATTAGGTTGCACTGATTATGTTACTAAGTGGGTAGAAGCTAAACCATTACTTGTTGCTAATGAATCATCTGTAGTTACTTTTCTTTTTGAGGATATTTTTACTCGTTTTGGTGTCCCAAGGGAAATTGCTACAGATCAAGGAGCTCAATTTACATCAAGGCTAGTGGAGCAAATGATGGAGAAGTACAAAATCAGACATAGAAAATCTACTCCTTATCATCCACAAGCAAATGGTCAAGTGGAATCTACTAATAAGATCATTGAAGGAATCCTAACAAAGACTATTCATTTACATAGAAGAGATTGGGTAGATAGGCTTCCTGAAGCCTTGTGGGCCTATAGAACTACATGGAGAAACACAACAGGCCATACTCCTTATGAGCTTTTTTATGGAAAGCAAGTTTTGTTTCCCATAGAGTTCCAAATTCAAACCTTCAAGATGACAGTTCAGCTAGGACTTGATCTAACGGAGGCACAAAAGCATAGACTGGAGCAAATTAATGAATTGGATGAGATCAGACAAGATGCAGTTCAGAAAACAAGTCTACTCCAACAGCAAAGGGCTAGATGGCATGACAAGTACATCAAAGAGAAGAAATTTAAAGAGGGTGATTGGGCTCTCTTGTTTGATTCAAAATTCAAGGATTTTCAAGGGAAATTTCAGACACATTGGTTTGGGCCATATGAAATTGTTCGAATTTTTGATAATGGGGCAGTAAAAATCAGAACTATAGATGAAGAAGAGGTCACTTTTCTTGTGAATGGTCATAGATTGAAGCTATATCACAAACCACTCTCAAGAGAAGAATTTGTCAAGAAGTTCCAAGAAAGCAATGATGTGAAGTTAATGAAGAAGAATCTCTCTTCTTCATCAACTTGATTAAATTTTCTGAAGCATTTCTGTTAAAAAAATAAAAATTAAAAAATTAAAAATAAATAAATAAAGGTATAAACATGAAAACCAATCATTGATTGGCATTTTTATACAGAAAAGATAGGGTGAAAATCAGAGTCTCTTTGACACTCTAACTTTTCCCATTTTTGTTTTTACAAGCAGCTGTTACAAAATCATAAGTTCAGATCCATAGTGCTTATGATCCATCTCATTTCATTTCACTTCACTCACCTATCCATCCATACTCCATTTCATTCATTCACTCATGGTCCACTTCATTCCATGTTTCATTCATCTCATTCCATCCTCCATCCATCTCATTTTCATGTCAAAATTTAAAGTTTGATGTCTTGCTGTAAATAAATAAAACATGTCATGGATTGCAGGGCAGTTCTTATGTTCTTTCACTCCATTTCATAAACTGAATACATTCCATTTCATCATCCACTTCATACATATCATGTCTCATCATCCATCTTCATTCATACCATATAAAATTTCACCCATATTCCAAAAACACTTCATTCCATGATCAAAATGCTCTATAGGTACATTCTGCAGCTGATCAGCCTTTCCGCAGCTAGCTAGTCATTCTGCAGCTACAAATCCTGAAGGCATCAATCAGAAGACATTAGAATTGCAACAAAATGATCCAGTGTATCCATAAATAAGAAAAATCAAGAAGGACCATGAAGACTCTTCCAAAGGTGAACAAAGAAGACAAAGACTACAAAAATCAAATGAAAGGCAGAGGTAACAAGTTTAAATTATAATGGCATTTCATAAAAGTTTAGCATAGTTTTAGTTATGGATTGTTCGAAAAGGTTGTTTTAATTATTTTTATTGATCAAGACCAATAAACCCTCCACAGACTTTGGATTAAAATCTCTCATTTCAAATTCCATATCCGACATCATTTAAGTAGTTAAAATGGTCGAGGTATTTGAATTCTTCACGTCTCTTAACCAAATCATTCAATGATGATTCTCTTTGCCGTTGTAAAAATATCCACTGTCTCTTCAATCATTAATTCGTTCCCTCCACCTCATTCCATTACCTCATTCCGTGACCACTGCCATCACTCCATTCTATAGCCGGCATTTCATTCCATAGACAGAGATATTCTTATCACCGAGAGCAGAGCAAAAGGATATCGATTTGAATATCAAAGCATTATCACTGTAAACGCAGAGGTATAGCATTGAGCATTATCATTGTAAATGCAAAGCAGAGCAAAAGGGTAAACTCAGAGGTACAGCAGCGTGAGAATTTGAAGCCATTTGATTCCGTGGGCAGACAAAATATCACTGTGGGAAGAGATTGAGCATTATCATTATAAACACAGAGGTATAGCAGAGAAGAATTTGAAGTCATTTGTCACCGGGAGACAGAGGTATAGCATTGAAGAATTTGAAGCCATTTGTTACCAAGAGACAGAGATATAGCAGTATGGGAATTTGAAGCTATTTGCCACCGAGAGACAGAGGTATAGTAGTGTGGGAAATTTGAAGCCATTTGTCACTATCAAACAGAGGCATACCAGTCCAAAGTTCAATTGTCAATAGAGGCATATCAGTCTGAAGTTTTGAAGCTGTTGTCACTGTCAATCAGAGGTATATCATTCCAAAGTTTGAAACCATTGTCATTAAGAACTTGAAGCCATTTCAAATCGAAAGTGAAAGTTATTATTTCTGTGGGTAGAAGAGTGTTAATCTGAACATTGAAGAAGCAATCATGGGTTTCATTGTAAGAACTGAAACAGTGGGTTCAAAATATTTAGAAGGCTACCCTCAATGCAAAGAAATGTTGCAACAGATAGGATGGCTTCAATTTTTGGAGAAATTTAATGGCTTCCACAAGGAAGTCACTAAAACATTTGCAAGATCATTTCAAGGAACTGAAGTTGAAGTGGGAGATGTCAAGTTCACTGTCACTGAAGTTTTCATTGCAGAAGATACAGGGTTGCTCAGAAATGGAGAGAGATGGTTCAAAAACAGAGAATTCCACAATGAATCCTGGAAACAAATTCTAAAATCACCAGGTATGGATGTTACTGTATTTAAGAAAGGAATTCCAAGTTCTGCATTGAAAAATAAATGGAGAAACATACTACTTCTTCTGCAAAAATTTATTACATGTGAGGGTAGATATGGTACATTTTATGTCTACCACATTAGACTGATAATGCATTTTCTGGGGGAAGACTTAAACCTACCTTATTTCTTGCTTCAAAGCTTAAAAAAGATGGCTTCCTGTGTTCAAAGAAGGGTTCAATTTTTAGAGACAACTTTATATCATCATGGTTTGGTTAAAATTTTGATTGAACATCATTTAACCAAAACAAATGATACATGGGACAATTCCTTGACAAGAAATCATTTTGAAGAGCCAAAAGAGCCCTCACCTGAACCACAGCCTACAAAGAGAAGCAGGAAATGGAGGGCTTCAAAAGTTGAAACTGATAAAACAGTCCAAGAAAGTAGTGAGGAAATCATTTCAGAGAAGTTGACTCAAATCAAGAGACAACTTAAGGAAGAAAAGGTAATCAGGAAATCTGCCATGAAGAAAGGAGAGGGATCTTCTCAGCCTAGAAGAAGCCACAAACTAAAGGGGAAACTGAAGAAAACACTAATCAAACAAACAGGGGTAATTAATATAGAAGATGAAGAAACATCCATTGAAGAAGATGTTGAAGAGGATTTTAATGAAGGAACCCCTGAAATTGACCCTGCTCAACAAGAAATATATGACTATGTGGAAACTTTGGAAAGGAGAGCTTCAGAAAGCAAGGAGAGAACCCCTAGTCCTCTACTGTCTGAAATAGATGTATTAAGAAGGGATAGGTATGAGTTTGAAATACTTAATAGACACATCAAAAATGAGAATGAAATTCTCAAAGATCAAGTCAAGCTCAAAACTGATATGAACTCAACCTTATCCCTCCATATAGACAAAGTGGAAAAGACCAATGACAAGTTGAAGAAGAGGAACAAAAAGCTAATAGGAACCCCTGAAATTGACCCTGCTCAACAGGAAATTTATGACTATGTGGAAACTTTGGAGAGAAGAGCTTCAGGAAGCAAAGAGAGAACCCCCAGTCCTCCACTGTCTGAAATAGATATATTAAGGAGGGATAGGTATGAGTTGGAATTACTGAATAGACACATCAAAAATGAGAATGAAATTCTCAAGGATCAAGTCAAGCTCAAAACTGATATGAACTCAACCTTATCCCTGCATATAGACAAAGTGGAGAGGACCAATGAGAAGTTGAAGACAAGGAACAAAAAGCTAATCATGGCACTCACCAACCTAAGGTTCAAACTTGTTATCAGAAAACCCAGAAGATCTCTAGCTTCCAGAAAAAGGAGAAGGAGAGGATTAGATGTCCTTGCAGAAGCCTCTGAGTTCATAGGATAATTTGCATGAGGACATGCAAAGAGACAGCAGTGGGGGTATGTTGAGCCTCAAAATTGTGCTTTCTTTCACCTCATTTTACCTCATTTTCCTTTTTCCATTGCCATCCTAGACCCAATTGATCAATGAATATAGTTAAAATTACTTCTAGAATGATTTACATGAATGACTTGCTAAGTTTTGTGATTTTTGCCATTATAAAGCATTTTGACCGGAACTAGCTGCAGAATGCAGACATTCCGTAGCTAACCGGCGATTCTGTAGCTGCCTTCACGTTTGAGTATGTTCCAGGTGGCCTCTCAAGGAAAACCGCATATGGGCATAATCCACGTCATGTCTACATGGTTCGTTGCTCATCATGGAGGAAGAAACGAATTCTGGGTACGGTTTTGGAACGTGGGAACACATTTAGGAAAGCAGACTTCTATTAGGACTGTCTCAGTCCAGATGTCTTTTTCCTCTTCACGCAGCTATTTCAAGAGTCCTAACGTGATTCCGATAAGGAAAGACAGTGTTCCTGAATTGTTGCAAGTCTTGTTATGTGCATTTGCTTTATAAACACTTGGGAAACCGAGAGCTATGTTAGATTTGATGTTAGATTTTATGCTAGATTTTGTTTAGACTCTGTGCTACATTTCTGAAGACGCAGAGTGTTATGTTCAAACTATTTCATCTTTAATGGAGAAGACAGTATTGTTTTGAAAGCGTGATTTAACTTGGAGTTGAATTCCGTCAGGTGGTAGAGGGCCCCTGCCTCTTGCACAGATTTATTTTGCGTAAATTAGATAAGTCTTCTAGCTGCCTTTATGTTTTGAATTTGAATTAATAGTTGTTTTAATTAGCTACTGTAGTTGTACTCATTCTAACTCTTCCACAAGAAGAAGCTCTTCCAGAAGACTATAATGATGAATGGGAAATGACTATAGTATTGTAGGATTAGGAGTTGAATTCATAGTTGTTTTTAATTAGCTACTGTAGTTATATTCATTCTAATTCTTCCACAAGAAGAAATTCTTCCAAAAGATTATAATGATGAATGGAAAATGGCTATAGTACTATAGGATTTAGTTGTAATTTTTGTTGTTCACTATCACAGTTACACTTGTTCTAATCACTCTTCCACAAGAAGAAATTCTTCCAAGAAACTATTAAGATGTTCAAGACATGACCGTGATAATGAATGATTTAGTTGTGTGTTTGCACTAAGTATCATCTCTGTTCTTGCTCTTAAACGCTTGCCCAAAACATCATAATGACGAGTAGGATATGGATATGATATCTTAGTTTTTCATTGCTTTCAGTCTTTTGCTTGCATTTGCATTCAATTACACAGTCAGAATTGTTCTAATACCTCTTCCAAAAGAAGGAACTCTTCCAAAATATCACTAATGATGGACAAACAGATTGTGTAACTTCATAGAATAATGCATGATAGTATAGTTAGGATGCTCCGGAGTTTAATTGCACTTAACTCATGTTCAGTTACTTTGTTTTGAGTTTGATGATGACTTGTAGTTCAACATTGTTCTAGATTAGTGGCATCTTAAGTTCATTCTTAGATTAACTCATTGCACTTGCACTTCACATTCAGATTGTCATCCACTGCACAATAGATTACTTCAGTTGTTAAGATTAACAAGACAGCCTTCATTATTCACAAACATCTTCTTGTTCTAAAATCTACAATTAATCCATAACCATATGAACAGAAGACAACATCACTATAAGGCCTGAAGTATCTCTGCAATTTCCTTACCATTTCATAAACAGAGTCCTCCCTCAAAAGCCTACTTTGAAGAGAAATCAATAACTTTTGAGTAAAGGTTTTGTGAAATTCAATTAAATTGCAGAATAGAGATAGGAACTAGTTCTAGAATAGAAGATCTTATGATGATAACAATGTTTTCCTCTAAATATGTTTCAAATCTCTAATCAAGGAAAAAATGTTACATCATTGTAAGTTAGTTGTTTAACTGATTAGTTAGAGGATTTGCATACTTAGTGATCATTTCTCAAGTTTAGTTTGTGTTTTGAATCATTTGCTTAAAAGTCATTATCAAGCTTTTCTTTTACTTTGTCATAGTTTAGATTTGATTCTGCTTCAGTGTTTCCAATTGCATTTGTCAGTTATTATCCATCAATTAGGCTTAACTCTGTTTTTAAGCACCAACTCCTTTCCATTAGCTTTCTAGGGATTTTTCATGCAAACATAAAATCACCAAAAGACCAAAAACATCATAAATCATCACAAAAGACCAAAAACATCACAAAACACTACACACAACGCATGAGGAAACAAACACCTAGGTACATACAGTACACTTCACTTCAGCAGTTTACAAATCCTGGTTGACAATTAAATGAGCTCATTTTAGCAGACTAGATTGAGACCAAACACCTAGGTACCCTGGTCTACAATCTTCACAACCAATTGTAGAGGTCGCTAGGGAATTTTTCCCAGAGGATCTCGTAGGTATCACTAGCGAAATTCAAGAAAAGGACGAGATCCTTGAGCAACCTCTCCTTTTGATTCGTCAACTCCACTTGCTCAGCAACGAACTGGTCCAGATGGTTATCCCACCATCACCGTATTTCCCCTTCGAAAATCCTCAATACCATGATCCAATTCCCCTCATAATGTGTAGGGTCCCGGCAATGGAACCATTTGTTGGCGAAGAAACGGGTCTCGTAGGCAAGACCCAGGTTCAGAGATTGGGGCCAACAAGGGAATCTGTTGTAGTCTAGAACCACGCCGGCATTGTCACCCTACTCTGGAGAGCAGAGAGTCTCACCCAAGGCGTGCCGCGACCACATGCAGAAGGGGAATAGATCGATAGTGGTGGAAGGATCCGCAACTCATGATTAACATTGAATTGATTGCATAAACGTCATTATATATGCAAGAACATTCAGAAGCTCGAACAGGTATTAAGAAAATAAAATTTTAAGACATCACAAACATCATGCATGCATGTAACTCATAGAATCAGATAGAAAACTGCAAGTATATTAATAATATTCAACCAAATCCATAGTTACATCGCTTCCCCAGCAAGAGATTTACAAGTCTGTCACAGGCATCTTATAGGACAGAAAGATAGATAAGAGAAGCCTAGTAACTACAGAGATATCATGCTTGGAATGGATCTCTCTTGTAGCGTCCACCCGATCCTCTTCAGTCGCTCCGCATTCCTCTCTTCTTTCGGCCGGGTGACTACTATTTATTCACCCGCCATCGCAACTGCTAGTTCCTCTTGTGTTCTTCTTCCACAGCTTCCAGCTTCTCTCTTGTTATCTATGAGTTCTGCTTTCTGTCTTCCGCTGTATATTTTCTCTGTCTAGACTTATGATTCAGCTTTCTTCAGCTATCTCTTGCTTCCTCGCTACCTCGGTAGCTCCGCTAATCACTGTAGTTGTGACTTGGTTGCGACTGCCATGTGTCATTCTGCAACCCAAAAATATGTTCTTTCCTCAAAATTCAAAACATTCAAAAAAAGGGCCCCAACAAGAAGTAAGAATTTGAGTAGAGAAATGCTAGTGGAATTTCAATTGAGGAATTGATTTGAGTGATATGTTGCTGGAGAGATGTTCATTGTGATGAGGCTGGGATGATGCTAAATATGGTGACATCAAATCAATCGATGGTTGTAACCTCCTTTTCTATCCATTAATAAATATTGTTGTTTACTTTCCCACATATATATTTGTATAAGCTTCTATCTTTCATATTATGAATTCTTATCTAATGTATATGGTTCATGTTCATTGATTTACCTGAATAAATTGAATAGGAATATGTATATTGCTATATATTTGTTGTTTTGTGTTCATTCTTGCTGGAAATATTTTGGCGACCTAGCTTGGATTTGAAGCTACAACAAGAGTGACAGAAGGAGAATTGGAAGCTCTTAGACTCCAAGTAAGTTTCTTGATATGTTCTGTGTGTCTATTTACTATTAGGAAAAGTATCTGCAAAGTATTTAACCTGTTGTTCTAAATTCATTGCACCACATTTAGGGAAGAATGTTTTATCTGTAATTCATAAATATGCATAATACTTAGAAATAAAGTGACCTAGGACAATCCTTGCATTCATCAAGAATTCACATTTTTCAGGACTCAGTGAAATATTCATTTCAATGCATTTCTTTAAGAATTTACCTAGATTGTAAATAACTTCCTGAGATTGGAAAGAGCTTCCTAAAAATCATTTCCATAAGGGGTGAAGTCATCCATGTAGATTTCAATAGTGTCATGCACAAGATCAACAAAAATACTCAAGTATGCTATGTAGAAGGTGTTAGGGTCCTATAATTTATAGGATCTCAAGGTGATGGGGTATTTCATATTTGTAATTTTACATTGTAAATAATTTTCTCTGTGCAAATGATTTAAAAAAAAAGTATATATAAAAGAAAATCAAAAGAGGGTATGTCAAAAGAAAATCAATATGAAGAAAAATGCAAAAGAAAGAAAATTGAAAAAAGAATAGAAGAGAATAAAACCCCACAAAAGAAAAATAGAAATAACACTGAAAGTGCTGCAAATTTAAATGCCACTACTGTTAAATTAGTTTCGTTTATGTCAAAATCCAATCATAAATTGTGTGCAGCTTGTCTTAAAATGCCACAATGACTAGATTTTTGTTCCAATCATACAACTTAATCATGATGGAAAAATTCTAAATTTCATGTTAAATTCGGTTAGTGAATAAAGATTTACCAAATATTTTAATCATGGAAAATCAGTAGTTAGGTAGAAAATGAGTTTGATTCAACAGTCTAATCTGAATCAATAGGAGAAATAAGTGATAGGGAAGATTATATTTTTATAAAAAAAAAAGGATATGTGGGTTTTCTAGCTTAAATGCACCCTAAGGAAATAAGATGAATAACGTCAAAGTCCTCCCTTTGGCTTCTTGTTTCGTACAATTTTTCAACTCCCCAAAGGGATAGGACCTCTCTTCCACCTTATGAGGGATCCCAAACCACCTCCTCCTCTCCATAAATACTTCCTTCTCACATGGTTTTAGTTAGCTGAACAATCCTTACTATAGATGGTGTGAATAATAAGGAAGAGAGGAATCCATTTTCGAGAGAGAGTTTAGGCCCATTACCTCACCAAGTCTGATCCGTGACGAATTCTTGAGACACGCTTGACTGAACCTGTTGAAGGAGGCTGAAACGTCAAGGCATTAAGGTTGTAAACTTCTTTTCTCTACCATTAATACATGACTAGTTTTTTGGTTCCAATTTTGTGTTCGATCATATGCAAAATGTTTGATTCTCCTTGACCAATCGAATAGCTGTAAATGAAATTATGTTTTCATATGCTGTCACCATTCACTTGATCCTTGTGCAGGTACACAGAAATTATCACTAAAGGACCGCGACGTATCAAGACAAAGATTAGCAGATCGTTGTTACAAACTACAACAAAAGCATTGGACGAAGGTAGGTCATCTATCACAACTCGTTTTCATTTATAAGCTAGGAGTCTGAAAGTCCAGCTTGTTTCCTTGTTGCTAGTTCCACTCCAGCGCTAGAGGGTTTGCCATTGTCCGTAGAGGGGGTTTACTTGCTCAACAATTGTGCAGTGGAGGCAAGCTGTCTAGAGAGATTAAATTGGCTAAGGAACTTTCCATTTTTTGTATGACAGTGTGATACAGTTAGCTATTGTACTGAGAGCTCTTGGATTGGAGATTTGTATGAAATTGTTTCATGATCCATGATATAATACATAATAGAAGATAGTGGGGTTTTTAGCTATATGATTTCCCCAAGTAAATTATCTATGTTATGTGTGATTGATCTTTCTTCATGATATTGTGATTGGCGATTGTGTTTCAAATTCTGCAAAGATTTTGTAGAAGCGATTCTATATTTTACAGTAGAATATTATTGTTATATAAAGAGAATCCAGGCAATACATATTTTGTATTAAATTTCTACATGGCATCAGAGCATAGGAGATTGCAATTGTGAAGCAGGAGCTGAGTTTGTTGGTGGAAAGAATTCGAATTTGTAGAAAGAATTTCTTGGTGCTACAGCTGATTCAACATCAAAATGGCTTTCAATGGCTTGAGGTTAGAGTATGCATTCATGGTAGCTCGAACTAAATTTCTTGGAAGGACAAGATGGAGGCGGTGCTGGAAGATTATGGCTTGAAGGAATTCATTGACACTGATGTTCCTAAGCCTACTTCGACAGATGTTGCATTACTTGATGCATGGAAAAAGAAAGTGGCAAAGGCGAGGAGGATTATGTTGGAAGGAGTACGAGACCACATTGTCTCAAGCTTTCATGGGAAAGCCACACCATATGCTATGTGGAAGGATTTGACGGATCGTTTCCAAAGCAGCAGCGACCATAGGAAATTGGAACTCAAAGATAAACTCTGGAAGATCAAGATGGAAAAGGGCGACAACATTCCAAAGTATCTCATGAAGTTTGTCCAATGTCAGGATGAACTAGGGAGTGTGGGAATAACTATTGCTGATGATGATTTGGTGAGCTTAGATCTCTTGGGACTTCCTAAGAGTTGGCATAGTTATGAAGACTCTATCAACAGACAGGAAAAATTTTCAGATTGAGAACGACTGTGGTCGGATCTGGTGCAGGAGGAGTTCAAGCTGAATATCAGAGATGGCTCTTCATCAAAGAATGTGATGAAGAGGATTGTGCTTTTTCTTCCAAGGAGAAGAAAGGGAAGGGGAAGAAAATCCATTCTAAATCTGAGTCTAAAGGCAAGAAGCTAGATATGTCCAAGGTGAAGTGTTTTCACTATCACGAACATGGGCATCTTTTTACTAACTTTTCGTAAAAGAAGAAGAACAAGAAGGTTGTTGGAGTTGCAGCTAGTGAGGCCCTTGCCTCGCAATTTGAACTTGAATTCTGCTTGATCACATGCATGGTGTCAAGTTCATTTGTATTGGTGTGGTTTTTGGATAGTGGCACTTCCTTTCACATGACGAGAGATAAGGAACTTTTCAGTGACTTGGAGGAGAAATATCTCTAGATGCATATAGATATGGGCGATGATGGAAGGTACAGTGTGACTGGCATTGGTACCATTACCTTTTAGAGGGAGTCAGGTAAACCATTTCAATTGAAAGATGTTATGCATGTTCCAATTCTGAAGAAAAATTTGGTCTTTCTCGCAATGTTGGAGGACAGAGGCTATGATGTTGTTTTCAGCGATGGAAAATATTTCCTGCAACATAAAATAGCGGGTCAGCCAAGAGGATAGGGATTCGAGTTAATAATCTCTACAAGATGTATGCATATGGTTGCGCTTCCATGATGGGCAAGGTAGAAAAAGTAGTGAGCCGGGATGAGGGTGAATTATCGCACAGGTGATTGGGCCATGTTCATCATGGAGCATTGAAAGTCATGCAGCAAATATCTATTGGACTTCCAATGGGAACACTTGCTTAGTTAGATCAGTGCAAGGGTTGCACCATGGGAAAGTATGTAAAGTCCACCTTTCATGAAAATGAGAACCGTGCTTCGGGGATCCTTGAGAAAGTTTACACATATGTGTGTGGACCATTCTCGGTTGCTTCAAAAGAAAAAAAATAAGTACTATGTTATTTTTGTTGATGAATTTTCTCATAAATGCTGGATCTTCTTCATGCAAAAAAAGGATCAAACATAATCAAATTTTTGTGAGTTTAACGCATTGGTGGAGAAATATTTTGGGAAGCAATTAAAGGCTCTGATGAGTGATAATGGTGGAGAATGCATCTCTAATGAATTCAAGAGCTTCTGCAGCAAAGAAGGAATTCGAAGAGAACTCATAGCACCTCATAACCCATAGCAAAATGGGGCCACGGAGAGGAAGAAAAGAACGATCGTGGGTGTAGCACGAGCGATGTTGCATGATCAAGGCCTACCAATGCATTTGTGGGTGGAAGCATGCAACACTACAGTTTATGTGCAAAACCATTGTCCTCATAGAATACTTGGCATGAGTACACCTGAAGAAAATTTCACTGGTAAGAAACCAGATGTTTCACACTTTAAGATTTTTGGCTTATTTGTTTATGTGCATGTGACCAAGGACACTAGGAAGAAGCTAGATCTGACTGCTGAAGTTGGGATATTTGTGGGGTACACAAAACACCCCACAATTATCCTTTGTATTTTCCAAACATTCGAATGACTGTGGTGCGATGGGATATAAAATTAGATGAGGGAAACCCATGCGGTTGTCACTTGAGAGGGAGCTGGACTTGCATGCGGAGGAGGAAATGCTGGTTCCCAACGATGATTTTCTAGATGTGGATCAACCACAGGAGGAGTTTCATGGAGTGGATTCCACTCACGCAGAGCCAACCATCAGAACAGGAAGAAGGTGTACCACATAAGCTGATAGGCTAAGACTTGATGCTGCACAGAACGTAGGAGCCCCTACTTCACAGCGCAAACAAAGACACTCTCTTGACCGATTTACTTGAGACATGGCTCTCATGAGAAAATTTACTATGACTGAGCCATCTTCCTTTCATAAAGCAGTGTAGGATCCCACATGGGTAGATGCAATGGTGGAGGAGTATGACTCCATTGTCAAAAACAGTGCTTGGGAAATTGTTCCAAGGTCGGTTTATAGATCAATGGTAGATTCGAGATGGATCTACAAGGTAAAGCAAGTTTTTGATGCGAGTGTTGAGAAATACAAGGCCATATTTTTGGCCCAGTGCTTCTCACAGATCGAGGGGATAGATTATGAAGAAAACTTTGCACTTGTCGCAAGGTATTCTTCCATAAGGACTATCCTTTCTCTCTCAGTGCAGATGGGTTGGCACATTCATCAGATGGATGTGAAGACTAAATTTATCAATGGGATCATTGAGGAAGAGGTGTACATAGAGCAGCCTGAAGAATTTGAGATCTTTAGCAGCAAGTCACATGTGTGCCGACTCAAAAGAGCGTTGTATGGGATGAAGAAAACACCCTGTGCTTGGTACACTCGGATAGACAGCTATTTCACCATACTCGGCTTCACCAAAAGTGAAGCGGATGCAAACCTATACCAAATTGTGTTGGAGGGTAAGATTTTAATCATTTTTCTTTATGCTAATGATTTAATATTAACTGGTGATGAGAAGCTGATACACTCATGCAAGGAGGACCTTGAAAAGGAGTTCGAGATGAAGGATATGGGTCTCATTCATTATTTCCTTGGATTGGAAATATGGCAGTGAGATGGTGAATTTTTTTTTGAATTTTGCAGCAAGAAATAGTGAAATTGGCATCCAGAAACAACATACTTGATCCCAGTGAAAATTAAGCACCTACACTAGGTGGGGCCCACACATGCTATTTTTAGATGGAAGTCTATTTTTAGATGCATGAGAAAATTATATTTATAGGTTATGTATATTTATAGATTATTTCTATTTATAGATGGTGAGAAAATTATATTTATAGATGAGGTCTATTTATAGATGCATGTCGACTATTATTATCCCTTAATAATAGTTGGACAATAAACAATAATATATTCTCAAAGAGCACTTGAAAATAGTTATCTGAAGTGGAAAATCAGTTAGCTATAGGAAATTCGAGTTAAAAGGTTGGTTGGTGGGACATGCAAGTGGACTTAGTTGTGACTGAGTGATTTGAAGTTGTAATAGAGTTGGATGTGTAGTTATGTGAGTTGTAAAGTAGTTTAACTCAGTTAAGTGAGTTAAACTCAGTTGATCTAGTTTTAACTGAAGATACACTAGTGAGATATCAGTGAATTAATTATTACTTAATTCACAATTAGTGGTCTCACATGAAACTGAATATTTACTACTGTTAACTACATGCATGTCAGATATAGTGGAGACCCAGTTGAGATGTAGGTTAAAGGGACAGTTTCACTATCAGTTGTGGAATTAGTGGGTGCACACATGAAACCACACACACATTGGATGTGCCTATGAGTATTGCATAGTTAAGGCAGGAAATATTGATTCATTCATAGGTTCTTGACCATCAGAAATTGCGCAGTGGAGGCAAGTTGTCTGGAGGCAGTAAATTGGCACATGTATTTTCCAATTTTCATAAGACAGTGTGAGACGATTGTATATTGTACTGAGAGATCTTGGATTAGAGTTTTGTATGAGATTGTTTCATGATCCATGATATATAAATAATATATGATAGTGGGGTTTTTAGCTTTATGCTTTCCTGATAAAAACATCTGTGTTATGTGTGATAGATATTTCTTCTTGATATTTCAATTGGCAATCGTGTTTTAAATTTTTGCAAGAATTTTTATAGAAGCAATTTTGTATTTAACAGTGGCATATAATTGTTAGATCAGGAGAATCTAGGAAATACATAATTTGTATTAAAATTTCTACATGGTATCGAAGCACATAAGATTGCAATTTTGAATCAGGAGCTGAGTTTGTTGGTGAAATAATTTGAATTTGCAGAAACATTTTCTTGGTGCTATAGTTGAGTAAACATCGAAATGGCTTTCAATGGATTGCGGCTAGAGTATGCACTCAAGTGAAGCTCAAACCAAATTTCTTGGAAGGATAGGATGGAAGCGGTTCTCAAAGATAATGTCTGGAAGGAATTCATTCACAAAGATGTTCCTAAGCCTACTTTGACAGATGTTGCATTACTTGATGCATGGCAAAAGAAAGTGGCAAGGGCAAGGAGGATTCTGTTGGAAGGTGTACGAGACCACATTATCTCAAGACTTCATGGGAAAGCCACACCATATGCTATGTGGAAGGCTTTAACAGATCTATTCCAAAGTAGCAGCGACCATAGGAAATTGGCGCTGAAAGATAAACTCAGGAAGATCAAGATGGAAAAGAGCGACACTAGTCTGGTATACTTAATAAAGTTTGTAAAATGCAGGGATTATCTTAGGAGTGTAGGAATAAGTGTTATTGATGATGATTTGGTGAGTTTGGCTCTCTTGGGACTTCCTAATATTTGGCACAGTTATGAAGACTCTGTCAACGAACGGGAAAACCTGCCGGATTGGGAACGACTGTGGTTGGATCTAGTTCGGGAGGAGTTCAGGCAGAATACTAGAGATGGCTCTTCATCAAAGCATGATGATGAAGAGGATTTTACTTTTGATGTCAAGGCAAAGAAGGGGAAGGGTAATAAATTCCATTCTAAATCTGAGGCCGGTGAATATGGCAAGGAGCACAACATGTCCAAAGTGAAGTGTTTTCACTGTCACGAGCATGGAAATATTGCCACAAATTGTCCACATAATAAGAAGAACAAGATGGATGTTGGAGCTGCAGTTGGTGAGGCTCTTGCCTCACAATTTGAGCTTGACTTATCATTGATTACATGCATTGTGTCAAGTGCATTGGGATCAGGGTGGTACTTGGATAGTGGACGGGAGATAAGAAACTTTTCAGTGACTTGGAGGAGAAAGATCTCCAGATGCATATTGATTTGGGTGATGATGGAAGATACAGTGTGACTTGAATTGGTACCATTACCTTCTATAGGGCATCAAGTAAACTCTTTCATTTAAAATATGTAATGCATGTACCAGCTTTAAGGAAAAATTTAGTCTCAGTCACAATGTTAAAGGATAGAGGCTATCATGTTGTCTTTAGTGAAGGAAATTTTTTTCTACGACACAAAGCAACAGGGAAAGCCAAGAAGGTTGGGATTTGAGTTAAGAATCTCTATAGACTTGATGTAGATGGGATTTCTACAGAGCTTCCTACTATTGGGAAGTGTGAGAAAGCCTTGCAATTGACCCTTGAGAGGGCGTTGGATTTTCATGCAGGTAAGATTGAACCTCGGGATGTGGAGTAGCCACAAGATAAGGATCATGGAGTGGGAGCAACCATTCATGTAGAGAATTTCATACCAGATGGGCAGAGGGAGTGCATGCAGCTATACCACTAGGTGAGAGGTCAGGCAACATGGATGAGTAATTACAAGAAGAAATTTCTGGGAAGGATTCATAGAGATGGTGTGGATCTCATGAATTGAACCTAGCTACGAGGATCCCATAGAGCAGCAGTAGCAGGATCAGTTGGATTGATGCAATCATATTTCGAGAGGACATGAAATCAAAGAGACAATGTCGGATACTGGAGCGTGGATTAGAGTTGACAAAAAGTTTAGAGTGCATGGATGCAGAGGTCAACAACATAGTGGATCCAGAAGACATGTGCAATTGGTACCAGCAGAAGTTAGAAGACTTTGATGATAGATGCATTATATCAATTCGGTTATTTGAAGGCTATTCAGTTTTGGAAGTGTTGCATGAAAAGGTTGCATGGCGCATGCATGGATTTGCATGTCACATGCATGGAGTTGCATGTCGCATGCAAATATATTCCTTTCTTGTTGAGAGGGAGTGTTAAAGTTTGCAACAAGAAATAGTGAAATTGGCATCCAGAAACAACATCCTTGATCATAGTGAAAATTAAGCACCTACACTAAGTGGGGCCCACACAGGCTATTTTTAGTGGAAGTATATTTTTAGATGCATGAGAAAATTCTATTTATAGATTATGTCTATTTATAGATGGTGAGAAAATTCTATTTATAGATGAGGTCTATTTATAGATGCATGTGCAAGTTCTATTTATAGATCGCATGTCTATTTATAGATGGATGTTGACTATTATTATCCCTTAATAATAGTTGGAAAATAAACAATAATATATTCTCAATGAGCACATGAAAATAGTTAACTAAAGTGGAAAATCAGTTAGATATAGGAAATTTGAGTTAAAAGTTTGGTTGGTGGGACATGCAAGTGGACTTATTTGTGACTGAGTGATTCGAAGTTGTAACAAAGTTGGAAGTGTAGTTATGTGAGTTGTAAAGTAGTTAAACTCATTTTTGCTAGTTGTAACTGAAGATACACTAGTGAGATATCAGTGAACTAATTATTAATTAATTCACAATCAATGGTCTCACATGAAATTAAAGATTTACTTTTGTTAACTGCATGCATGTCAGATCCAGTGGAGATCTAGTTGAGATGTAGGTCAAAGGGATATTTTGACTATCAGTTGTGACATTAGTGGGTGCACACATGCAACCACACACACATTGGATGTGCCTATGAGTATTGTGCTATCAAGGAAGGAAATATTGATTCATTTAGAGGTTCTTGACCATCAGGAATTGCGCAGTGGAGGCAGGTTGTCTGGAGGCAGTAAATTGGCGCATGTATTTGCCAATTTTTGTAAGAAAGTGTGAGATGATTGTATATTATTGTGTTGAGAGATATTGGATTAGAGTTTTGTATGATATTGCTTCATGATCCATGATATATACATAATATACGATAGTGGGATTTTTAGCTTTATGCTTTCCGGATAAAAACATCTATGTTATGTGTTATTGATATTTTTCTTGATATTGCAATTGGCGATCGTGTTTTAAATTTATGCAAGAATTTTTGTAGAAACAATTTTGTATTTAACTGTGGCATATAATTGTTAGATCAGGAGAATCCAGGCAATACATATTTTGTATTAAAATTTCTACACTTTTTGTGTCTCAAGGCAAGTATGCAAGGGAGATACTGGGTAAGTTTCACATGGAGGGCTGCAAACCCATGGATACTCCTCTTCCAGGAAACTGGAGGAAATAGGAAACCCATGGATACTCCTCTTCCAGGAAACTGGAAGAAATAGGATGCTCCTTCTGGAGAGGTAGTGGATGCTACTGTCTATCGACAATTAGTGGGTTTTCTAATGTATCTAGTGAACACGATACTAAACATTTTCTATGCGGTTAACTAGCTAAGTCAAGCGATGGTTAAGACTACCAAGCTCTTTTGGAAGGCGGGCAAGCATGTTCTGAGATACATGAGGGGCACATCTGTAATATTCCCAATTAGCCCAAGCTAATGGGAATATACAATTTTTTTTCATTTTCCTGTTGCATGAATAAATGTGTAAAGGAGGATAATAAAAACTCCTAAAACAATGAATAAATCAATGCCACATGTGAACAAAGCTAAATATGGGCTATGTAAATAAAACACCCTTATGTGTGAAAGGGATTGAACCATTGACTAGGTCAACCATGAAAAAATCAACAACGTTGTCTAGAAGAAGTGATCCTCATTGATTCACAACGCAGTCTTAGTTGGAGGTGGCACATGTGAAAGAAGCTAAATCATTGAGATGGTTTAGGGTTTTGCAAGATCTAAATCTTATAAAAGGAAGAGGAGGATAGCATGAGAAGGTTGTCGATGACCATATTATTTTTTGAATATTTTGTTTGTTTAGACATTTCTTATTCTCTTGGCTGTTTAGCATAGAATAGTGTTGTTTAGCACTGTGTGTTCCTAATCGGGAATCCCACCTCTTTCCTTGAGTATCTCTTGGAATATTCTTACATTTCTTGTCCTCTATCACGCATTTGTCCAAGCTCTTCTTCCAACTAAAACGCAGATCCTGTTGAGGGTTTGGTTTTCTTTGTAATTTGCAACACGTGGAAGCTATATCTACTCAGATCCAGGCCATTATAGGGACTCTTTTCAGTGGGAGAGTCTTCTATCCCATTGGCAAGAGAGTATTGGATGATTGGAGCACCATTTTCAGATTTTCGCTTGAGGAAAAACATGTTATAGAGCCTACAACATAGTTTTCATTCCAGTACTGCGTTATTTGCAAGTGTACAGTTTCAGGGTGTTTTGGTACACTTTTGGAGGAGATATTTCTAGTGTTGGGGATCTGCCCTCCACTATGGAGATCCATGGATTTCAGATCTATTCCATGTCATATTCAGATCTGATCTGAATATTTTTGTATTTGCTTCAGAATTTCTGAATCATTCTGCAGATCTGCTGCATAAGATCTCAGATCTACTCCATGTACTTCACTTTTTACTGAAAACCCCAAGGGGCATTTGTAGAGGATCCTTTCTAGTGTACATATATGATATAGATCTAAATTTTTGTACACAAATCTGCTCTGGATCTGAATTGTAATCTATAGCTGCTTTCAGCCAATAAAATAACGTTGTCAAGCTTGTTCAGTCTTAATCTATGGTTGCAGCACCTCATTTTTTATGATTTCTTCATGTAAAAGTATTCTATATCTATTTTACATCTCATGGGCCATAATGTAAATCTAATTTTTTTGTTGTAAATGTAAATATTGAGCCTCCATATTTGCCTCCTGATCTTAGTTTGCTAAAATGTGTTATTTCTGTGCAATATTGTTTAGTATTGCTACTTGTTCCCATTTGGGGATATTACTATGGTATCAGAGAAGTCATCTTGGCACATCCTGTAAGAAGCCAATATGTCTTCAGAGGAAGAAGAGCCTCTTACTGACAGAGAGAAGAGGTATCCTAAAAGAAGACAAAAGAAATTTGATTACACAAATGATGACAAAGACAAGGGTAAAGCCCCTGAATCTAGAAGTGATGATGAAGGAAAGGACTTTGCAAAGATCCTTTTGAGAGCCATGAAATATATTTCTAGAGATATCAAAGAGATGAGAATGGACAGAATCAAAGAATCTCCTAAGAGATTTCATCTTGGAGAAAGCTCTGGCATATCTCACCACTGGAATGATCAACCAGTGCACCAACCACAAGTTTCCCAACGCTCTATCATGCTTACCTTTTTGGTTGTGGGAAATGAAGGGTTTCAAGAGAAAGCATCCCTTGAAGACTACTTTGAATAATATGAGTCTCAAAATCAGAGATTCAAATATCACTTGAGTTTTCAAGAGTTCTATCTCTTGAAGGATAAAAGAAGACCAAGGCATCTGCATAGAGATGGTGGATTCACTCATAATCATGATTGACATCACTCTATGGGAAGATTATTTCTACCCAATTTTGATGGGTCATCCAAATGTTCTTCCAAAGCATAGGTAGAAAAACTTGACATCTACTTTCAGTTGAACAAAGTCCCTGAGATGGAGGCTATTAGGTTTGCAATGCTACACTTTGAAGGTGAAGCACATGACTGGTGGTTCCATGGATTGTCTACATTGGGTCATGCCAATGTGACTGCTTATTCTGAGTTCACTAGAAGGGTGGTAGAAATATTTGACTAAATAGATCCAGAGGCACCATTCATGAGCCTTGCAAAGTTGAAGCAATCAGGTAATACAGAGTCTTATATTTCTAAATTCTTGAGATTATCTGTTATGGTTCATGATTTGTCTGCAGCAAGAAGGGTGTACATGTTCATCGATGGTCTAGATGAACCTCTTCATGGGTTGGTAAAGTATACCAAGCCCACTACCTTGCATGATTCCATTAAGAGGGCTAGAGACCTTCAAGATTCCTTGCCAAAAGCAAAGGCAAACTTTCAGCACAAACCATCTTTTCCTTCTAAAGGAAAGGAAGAGAAAGTTGCTCCTTCCAAGGAGAGCTCATTCAAGAAGCCTCTTGATATTGAAGTCCAGAGAAATCTAAGGAAGAATAATCTATGCTTCACTTGCCAAGAACCATGGGCACCTAGACATAGATGTGCTGCTAGAAAAGCACATTACATACAGGTCTTCTCAGATCTTGAAGAAGAAGAAGATGGTGAACCAAGAAGGGGTCATATCATTGACAATGTTGAAGGAGATCCAACACCATCAGGAGATGGAAATGGAGAATTTGATCCTATTGGAGGAACTCTTGCATCTTTGAGAGGAGTACCTAAGTACTTGACCTTAAGAGTTCAAGGTTCAATCATCATATCAGAGGGTTTCTGTATTGATTGACAGTGGGGCTACCCACAACTTCATTGATGCCTATCTTGTGCAAAGGAGGGCAATACCCACTGATACTTTTGAGGGATTCTCTATTTTGGTCCTAGGAGATAGAACAATGTAATGCATGCATTATGTCCCATCACTTTCAGTCACCATGGGATCCTACACCTTGGTGGATCACTTCTTTGTGGTTGACATACTAGACACCAATGTTATTTTGGGTGTTCAATGGTTGATTACATTGGGGAAAGTCACCACTGATTGGGAGGCTTTGCAAATGGAATGGGTGGACAAGAAGAGTGGTGAATATCAAATGATCAAAGGCATGCATACATACCCCTCACATAACACTTCCACACAGAAAACAAAGATGGATTTGCACAGTGGAAGTAAGGACCTCATAGTCCCATCTATTATGTTCATGAGATTTCCGCATGGGACACTCTTATCTAGTGGAAAACCACCTGGGAGGCCACCTGATTTAGATTTTTTGGGGAATACCTCACAACGTTTTGTTCCAATCTTAGATCCAGGATGGATTGGAGCACTTGAAGACAAAGCTACAACGATGGGAGACTTGGGTAAGCTCAAGAAGGAGGAATATATTCTTCCCTTATCATCATCACCCAATCTCATTTCTAGATCTGCGCTGTGGGAGGAGAAGAATGGAAGGAATGGCATTCCAACAAACACCTTTGGCATATGAGATTTCAAGGAGGAGAGTAGCAACATGACAGCTATTTTTTTTGATGCATCATCAGTGCTGTCATTGTTGAGCAGTTTAGATCTGTATTGGAAATCCCAACTGCTGGTGGATTATTCCAAAGATCTTAACACTTGTATGATACTTTATGACCAGCTGAATGAAGAGGGCTACTTAGTCTAAGGAGGAGTCATCTATCATCATGGTAGGATCTTCTTGTCTATAGCTTCTTAGCTCAAGTAGAACTTACTGCAAAAATCATACAAAGAGTTATGTTTCAGCCATGTGTATTCCATGAGGATCTACAACATCATCATGAGGAGCTTTGATTGGGAAGGCTTGAAAGAAGAACTATATCAACATTTTCAAGAATGAATGAACTATGTGGAGTTGGGGCAACAACATGACTCCATGAAGGGTTATTTCAGCCATCTCTTCCTTCTTTTGAAAGAGGAGAAAGATCCATGCACAACTCCATGTGTATGAGAAACATTGTTGGTGAAGAATTTGATCATGTAAAGCATGTTTTATTTTCTGATTGTATATATTCTTTCACCATGTTTATGTAGGCCATGACTCCAAAGAGGAGTAATGTATCATGTAAATCTCATGGAAAACATTGGGCCACTAACATTTATGAATTTGGGCACTCCCTTGATGTGCAAAGGGATATTTTTCGTCATGATGGGTGCTTCCCAAAGGCACCAAACATATCTCACAATTTCAGCCATAGTGAGATGACATGTGTGTTAGTCATTAGTATTTTTACCTGTTATTGATGACTAGTATCTTTAGCTTATTTTTCTAGAAGCTGATCTCCAAACTATCCAATTTGTCATCTAGAAAACACCTCAAAACAATTTTTGTCCTCCTACCCCTTCCGGTAAGCCCATGATGAGAAAAAACCTATTTTTCAAGACCTATCTGGTTTCAGCGAATTAACAAAAGATTATCTGAAAGATTATCTACTGTCATTTACCCTTATTCCTCAAGCCATTCATTATCCAACTACTGAAAAAAGTGTCTACAACCCTATCCATGGTTATTTTTCATTTGAAGATCTAATCATACCAAAGAAAGCATTCAGAACATGTCAATATCACCCCTAAGTTAGATAGTGGTGTTTTAGGAAATTCTTTCCTTGGAAAAAACATCCTGAGCCAAAAGCCTCTGTTCAGAACCAGTTAGCCCTGAATTAGTGCCTAATCTGTAAAAACAAATCTTGATCCATCCATAGGTCACACACCACTAAGAGGTCATTCTGTCTCAGTCCAGAAGAAGTTCAACAAAGATCCAAACAGAAGAAGATAAGTATGTTCACTGTCTAAAATAACATGCTTAGGTCAGGAAAAATCTCCATAAGACACCAAGGAAGCTCTCCAGAGTTCAAATTCATATGTTTTTACATCTATGCAAGGGTGTGATTGCAATAATGATCAATGTGCAAAGGAGAAAAAGGACAAAGTCAAAAAGGGTCCCGCATGCTGAATTATCTTACCCTTAGTAAAAAAAGTGAAAGACAACAAGTAAAGGGCTATCGATAAGTGTGGTTTGAAAGCTAAAGTTTCCTAAAGAATAGAGAGCAGCATCCAAGTCATATGAATGCAAAAGGCTGGTGTTATGTTGATCAACAGTATTCTCAGCATCTCCTCCAAAGGAAAATCCAACCTGCCTCTGCAAACACAGTCAAGGGAAGTCAGTCAACTATGTCTAGAAAGAAAATATTCTACATATACAAGTCAGATGGTTGAAAGCACAGTAATGACCTCCTCCTTTTAAAGAGTAGAAGGTTGAAAGCACATAAATGACCTCTTCATTGAAAAGTGGATGGTTAGAAGACATCATGGTAAAGCCTCCTCCAATCAAGAGTAGATGGTTGGGAACTTGATAAGAACCTCCTTCATTTAAAAGCAGAGGGTTAAAGTGTTATAAGTGATTGCAGAAATTATAGGCCACCTCCTTCCAAGAGATGAACAAAAGATGCATCAGCAGTTTTTCATATGGTGTTTGAGCAATTTTCCTATTGGAAATACAAGGTTAAAAATTAGTGGATCAAATGAAAATTCAGTGGGTTGAAGACCTTTTTCACATAAAAACCACATAGTAACATAAGGGTGCTAAAGGTCTCTGTTTCTTATGTTCACAAAAGCCTTCCTTCAAAGGACAAAGGGCACATTATAAATAGGGTAAAAACTTTCACTGTCTATAGGCCATCCTTCACAAAGTGGTAAGGGATCATCACTCCAAATATTTGCACCATGACACAGCTCATCCAAAGGGTTAAAAGATGGCTCATATAAAAGTTTTCAAAATGTGTGAAGCCATGCGCCTGACCAAAGGAAAAGAATGGAGGCGCGGCGTGCCTGTAGCCTGGCACGACACGCCTGTGCCGGCGGTCACTGGGCACCCAAGGCCAACCCGACATATCTCTGCGCGGCGCGTTCTCCGTTCAACACTTGCCCATAAAAAACGTTCTAAACATGCTTCTTTGCACCCTCCACCAAAGCTCAAAAGGCATCAAACTCGTTATTCAAAAGGTATTCCTCGCCTCCTAGCTAATGTTTGAGTTTGAGAAATGATTTACAACAAATTTCAAAATATTTGCATAAATCCCTAAAGGGAATAATAGAGTTTGGTTATAGAAGTGTGTGGTCAGTTTGAAAGAGTCTTTCAAAAAATAGTAATGTCAAAAAGTCCCCCTGTTTAATCAAAGTCAAAGAGGTATCGTGATTAGGGGATAAGGCTCTGTCAAATTAAAAGAGTTTTCTTGCTATGGGTTGCAAAGGATCAAAAACAGAGATTCAGGGTGAAGAAGCTGTGTGTCAAAATCAAAGGAGATCTGTCTCCAAAATCCACAAACTGACCTTATCAAGGACCTCATTACTCACACATAGTATTGAAGAGGTGAATTTTTCTTCATTCAAACTAATACTTGTTTGTTAAACTCAAAGAAAACTGGTGATCATTTAAGGGGAAACAGAGTTTCTTTGAAGGTTTATTATTCAGTGACAAGGGGGCTGTCTTTTGTTTTAGAGAAACAATAATCATCATAGAAGGGCAGTTTTATTCAAAAGCAGAACACAGTGTTTTTCTAAAAAGGGTACAGTCTTTGTTTTAGATCAGTCCCCTAAAATAGTGATTTCAGGGCACCATGTTTACTAAACCAAAGACAAGACAGTGATATCAAAAGGGCAGTATTTGAGGGGAATAATATTTGTGTCAAAAACAAAAGAGATTTGTCTCCAAAAACCACAAGCAGATTTTTCCAAAGGCCTCCTAGCTCAAACACAATACTGAAGAGGTGACTTTGTTTTCATTCAACAAAATACTTATTTGCTAAACTCAAAGAAGAACAGTGATTTGCAAAGAAGAAAAGGTGTGTCGGTTGAAGACTTATTTCAGTGATCACTTAATCAAATTATCTTGGTAAGTCAAAGAACAAAAATATAAGCAAACTAGTGATGATGAGGAACAAGGAAAAGGGTCCAAACATGACAGTCATGAAGAAAGCAGTGACAAGGATAAACAAGACAGCCCTCAAGAAAGCATTGATGAGGGCAAGAAAACACAAAACATAGAGCATGAAGGGAATTCTCCAAAGTATGTGTTAGCTGCCTCTCCAAGGCAAGGGGCCATAACTTCTTCGCCAAAGCTAAAATGCCAAACAACAAGGAAGAAAACCAAGAAAAATTCAAAATTGTCCAAAGAGAGCACCCGGTGAGAAAAAGTGGAAAAGACACCTCTAGGCTTGGAATTTTGGCCTCTTCTTCTCTACATGCTTCTGAAAACCCATGAGGGGTATGCTTGCCAAAATTGGGCATAATTCGACAAGTTTATGTTTTTTGACATTTTTGGGCTTATTTGCAGAAAATCATGGGTATCGCCATTTTTTTTTGAAGCATCCTCAGAGGTTGAAAGTGGGATAATTGGATGCATTAAATTCAAGGTCATCTACTCAAAAAAATTCAGATCAATTGAAGATGTTTTGGTCCCCCAAAGAGGTGAAAAACAATCACTTTTTCGACACTCTGCCTCACTTATCAGCAAGGGCTAATTTCTGGGTTTTTCCACACAGGTCATTTTTTACAAAATTCCAATGTTTAGTTTTGGGGAAAAAAAAGTATTTTTAGAAACTAGACATCCAGGGCTTTCGAACGAGCTATCATGGGCCTTGTTTCGACATCGGGAGGTCCTTCAAAAGTTGGCCACAAGACAGGGAATTTTCTGCTGCTATATTTCTGAAGCATTTTTGTGAAAAATGCAGTTTTCTAAAGTGGCTTTTCCAAATGTGCGTTTAGCCTTTTTTGGCCATTTTCAGTTGAGAAAAGTCAAATTATTTTCCTTTTTTATCATTTTAAAGACATTTTCATAGATATTTTGTGCCTTGGGCTTTGCAACGCCTCAAGGACAAAATCAGATATTTGTAATGGGCCAATGGGCTTGCTAGTTGCTCTAGGAGGTTTTCCTTCTCTTTGGCCTATTTATTCCAAGAGTTTTCATTGTAAACAAGGTTGAACTTGATGATATAGAGCAATAAATGATATTACAAGCTTTGAAGAAACACTTTGTCTCATGATGTGGATGATTTATTTTTTTTCTTGGATGGTGGAAGAGGACTGTTTGTTGGATTCCTTGGCTTGGTAAATGGTATAGTGTTCCTATCTGTATGTTTTCCTTAGTTTATCATACATGTTTCCATGTTTCTTTCTTGATTTAGGTCAGTAAAGAATAGATTTGAGACATGCCCATGGAGGCACCTCAAGTTTCCCTATTTTATTACAGCTTCTATGTTTTTCTTCCTTCTTAGTCATATCAAAGAAACTGCTCTTTGATCATTGAAGAACTTGTTGCTTGTTTCATTTATGGTTGTTATGCATGCTAAGTATGATTCATGGTATGCTCTGTTTACTCATGGCTATTCAAAGCTCCATCTCTGAAAACTCTCTTTGAATTATTGATTGTCTTAGTTTGAACCAAGGAGGTCTTGTTTCGATCTTGCCCTTTGCCTAAAAACTTTGCATTATATTTTCAAAGTTCCCAATAACTCAAAATATGATGTTTAGGAGTTCCCTCTTCGTAAATTGAGTTGTTTTTCCATCTTATTTTTTCTCCCAAAACTCTGAAGGTGATTTCCCAAAGTTGGAGGGTCTTATACTTCCATGCATCATTGGAATGTTTATTTTATGCATTTATTAGTTTAAGTTTCATTCATAGAGACCAATGGTTAGCCCTAACTTATGAATGCTTGTTGATTAACTATTTATGTTTAAAATCTCTTTGTATTTCACAAACTTAGTGTCCATCCCATTTCATTTCACCTAAAAGAATCCATTTTAGCTCGACCAAATCGGCCCTACAATATACCTTCTCCACCCTTTGAGGCAGTCTCAACCTTATCGACCCCATAGCCCAGTTGACCTGATATCTTGTTATCTATTTATCTTTTGATCAGTTCTTCCCTCAAAAACCTAAAACAAACCAAAACACACTTAAAAACTAGCCTAAAATCAGAAACATAGAAAGCAAACAAGTTTACATCCTTTGCACAAATAGAGAGAGCCCTCTCTGAGTCCAGGAAGGCTAGGTCCTTGGGCTCCAAAGTTGGTTTGATGTTACCTTGTCATTTGGCTTGCCAATCTGCCAAATCACGGGACCCTAACAATGTGCAACAAGTAAGTGGTGGGGAAACCACTTACCATACCTTGATCTGATGTAGGCAAGAGATGCGTTGCACTGGTATCATATGTGGGACTATGACCCACCTCCTCATGCTCAAATTTCTTTTTGTGTATATGTAGTTTTGCTTCCATGCATTGATGACATACTTGTACTTTTTATGGGATTGTATGGAGGGAGGATGGGAGGCATGTATGTACCACATGGGATGGAGACTCTCTATGTATCATATGCTACATGTTTCAGGGAGAGTATTGGTTTAGCCATGTTTGTTTCATTTGAGTTCTTGACTCCTTGTGGGATGGACTTTGTACATCTCATGATCATTTTGGAGGAACAATTCATGGAGATTTGGATTGGTGAACACTTAGCTTACGAAGGAAGCTTATTTCATGATGGTGTCACCAATGGAGGAAAAGAGATGTTGCAGCACTCACCTTATCAGTTGCTTGAGAACAAGAAACATTTTGGAGGGGAGGACTATAATATTCCCAATTAGCCCAAGCTAATGGGAATATACAATTTTGTTTCATTTTCTTTTTGCATGAATAAATGTGTAAAGGAGGACAATAAAAAATCCTAAAACAATGAATAAATCAATGCCACATGTGAACAAAGCTAAATCTGGGCTATATAAATAAAACACCCTTATGTGTGAAAGGTATTGAACCATTAACTGGGTCAACCATGACCAAATCAACAGCGCTGTCTAGAAGAAATGATCCTCATTGATGAACAACACAGTCTTAGTTGGACGTGGTGCATGTGAAAGAAGCTAAATCATTGAGATGGTTTAGGGTTTTTCAAGATCTCAATCTTATAAAAGGAAGAGGAGGACAACATGAGAAGGTTTTTGATGACCATATTATTTTTTGAAGATTTTGTCTATTTAGACATTTCTTATTCTCTTGGTTTTTTAACAGAGAGTAGTGATGTTTAGCACTAGGTGTTCCTGATCGAGAATCCCACCTCTTTCCTTGAGTAGCTCTTGGAAGAGTCTTGCATTTCTTGTCCACTATCAGGCATTTGGCCAAGATATTCTTCCAACTACAACACAAATCCTGTTGAGGGTTTGGTTGTCTTTGTAAGCTACAACAAGTGGAAGCTAGATCTACTCAGATCTAGGCCATTCTAGTGCCTCTTTTCAGTGGGAGAGTCTTATATCCCATTGGCAAGAGAGTATTGGGTGATTGGAGCACCATTTTCAGATCTTGGCTTGAGGCCAAACATGTTCTAGAGCCTACAGTGTAGTTTTCATTGTAGTACTGTGTTATTTTCAAGTGTACAGTTGCAGGGTGTTTTGGCACACTTTTGGAGGAGAGATTTCTAGTGTTGGGGATCTTCCCTCCACTATGGAGATATATGGATTTCAGATCTATTCCATTTCATGTTTAGATCTGATCTGAATACTATTGTATTTGCTTCAGAATTTCTGAATCATTCTGCAGATCTACTACATAATATCTCAGATCTACTCCATGTACTTCACTTTTTGCTGAAAACCCCAAGGGGCATTTGTAGAGGAGCCTTTCTAGTGTACAGATCTTATATAGATCTAAATTTTTGTACATAGATATGCTCTAGATCTAAAGTGTAATATATATCTTCTTTCAGCCAATAAAATAACGTTGTCAAGCTTGTTCAGTCTTAATCTATGGTTGCAACACCTCATTTTTTAGGATTTCATGTAAAAGTATTCTATATCTGTTTTAAATCTCATGGGCCATAATGTAAATCTAATTTTATGTTGTAAATGTAAATATTGAGCCTCCATATTGGCCTCCTACTCTTACTTTGATGAACTGCGCTATTTATGTGAAATATTGTTAGTATTACTGCTTGTTCCCATTTGGGGATATTACAACATCTGAGTATGGTTTATGGTACAGACAAATGGATGAGGTGGATTTGCATGGCTTCATGGATGTAGATTGGGTAGGAATCCCATTGGACAGAAAGAGAACATCAGGGGGGATCTTTAGCATTGGATCTACAATTGTTTCTTTGTACAACAAGAAGCAGAGGTCCGTGGAACTCAGTTCAGCAGAACTGGAATACATGGCAGCGAGTCAAGCTGCATGTGAGGCTATCTGAATGGGAAATATCTGGCTATCATTATCATAATCATAGTTGCATTAAACTCTTGATTAATCCTGTGTTTCATGATAGATCTAAGCATATAGATATTCGATATCATCATATCAGAGATTGTGTGCAGAGAAAGATCATGTTGCTTCAGTACATTCCTACGAAATATTAGGATGCAAATATTCTGACGAAGCCGCTCACCAAGAGAAAATTTGAATACCATAGAGACATGATCAGGGTGAAGGATAATCCCTTTCTTGTTGAGAGGGAGTGTTGAGATTCAACAAGAAGATCCTAATGAAAATTATGCAGCTACACTAGGATGGAGCCTCGGGCTATTTTTAGGTGGATGTCTATTTATAGATGCATGAGAAAATTTTATTTATATATGAGGTCTATTTATAGATGTGTGTGAAATTTCTATTTATATATTGCATGTCTATTTATAGATGCATGTCGACTATGTTGTGTAACTAGCTCCAAAAATAGAAGAAAAGAGATATCAACGCCTTAGAAATAAGCCACTTCGAGGGGGAAACCTCCAATACATTACATAAATGAACAATTCTTGGATGATCCAATTTACAAAACCTCCTTTCTATATATAGGAGTCTATGAGGCCATAATGTAATCCTAATGGGCCATAATGTAATCCTAGCCGACCTAACATTAATAATTTAAGGGCACAATAATAATAAAATGGGGGTTACAAGGGTACAATAATAACAATAAGGGGGTTACACTAACAACAATAAGGGACTATACTAGTAATATAGGGACCTAACATGCCCCTCTCCTTCAAAAATGTGTTGTCCTCAACACTTGAGTAGCTCTGGGTGCTTCTGTATAAAATTCTCATCCTCCCATGTAGAATCTTCAGTGGGTAAGTTCTCCCACTTGATGAGATACTCTGAAATTGATCGATTCCGTAGTTGTCGAGTTCTTGTTTCCGTGACCGCTTCAGGTTCCAATATGATTTTTCCTTCCTCATCAAGTTCTGGTAATATTGTTTGAACTGGAATATTTTCACCGATAACCTTCTTTAAGCATGAAACATGGAAAATTGGATGTACTCATGAAGAAGCAGGAAGCTCCAATTTGTATGCCATAGTACCAATCTTTTGCAACACCTTGTAAGGACCATAGTACTTTGGCGATAATTTATTATCCTTCTTTGCTTGCTTGAGGGACATTTGTTTGTATGGCTGTAGCCGTAAAAATACCCAATCTCCTACATCAAAACTTCTCTCGCTGTGATGTTGATCTACCTGTTGTTTCATTCGATTTTGTGCCAAATTCAGGTTATCCTTTAAGAGTTGGAGAACTTCTTGCTGATGCTCGATGTGATCTTCCACTGCTTGAACCTTCGAATTTTTTCTTAAATATGATGTGATGGATGGTGGATGATATCCATAAAGTGCCATAAATGGGGTCATTTTTGCTGCAGTATGGAAGGAAGTGTTATACCACCATTCAGCAAGAGGTAACCACTTGACCCATTGTGTTTGTTTATCAGATACAAAACAACGAAGATATCCTTCCAAACATTTATTTACGATCTCAGTTTGACCATCAGATTGAGGATGATAAGATGAGCTATGAGCTAATTGAGTACCCAAACAAGAAAATAACTCCGTCCAAAATTTTCCAGTAAAAATGGGATCTCTGTCGCTCACAATAACCCTTGGGTTTCCATGTAGCTTTTGAATTGTGTCCATAAATGTAGTAGCAACCGTACTTGCTTTAAATGGATGAGATAATGCACAAAAGTGTGCATACTTGGTAAGTCTATCAACTACCACCATGATGACACTCTTTCCTTCGGACTTAGGCAAACCTGTGATAAAATCCATTGAAATCTCCTCCCAACGTTGACTTGGAATGGATAAAGGTTGTAGAAGTCCCGGGGTCTTAATTGTTTCCACTTTATTTTGCTGGCAAACCACACATTCCGCCACAAACTTTGAATATCAGATTTAAGGCCATCCCAAAAAAATTCTTTCTTCACCCTGTGGTAAGTTTTTAAAAATCCTGAGTGTCCTCCTAAAGGAGAAGTGTGCAATTCTAGAAGAATCTTTTGTTTTAGTTGGGAATTCTTACAAAGATAGAAGCGATCTTTGTACCATAAGGAATCATTTTTCCAACTAAATGTATCAGATGTACTAGGATCTTGCTGCAACTTTTGAATGAGTGTCCATACATCTTTGTCCTTCTTCCATTCATCTCTGGCTTCGGTTATCCAATCTGGTTGGATAATAGAAATGGCACAAAGCAATGCTTCCACCTCTTCATTCTTTCTTGAGAGTGCATCTGCAACAACATTAAGATTTCATTTTTTGTAGATTATTTCAAAGTCATAACCCAACATCTTTGTGACCCATTTTTGCTGCTCTTCTAACAATAGTCTTTGTTCCAAAAAGTGTTTAAGACTATCATGATCAGTTTTTACCTTGAAGTGTCTTCCCATTAGGTAAGTTCGCCATTTCTTTAGTGCATGCAGTATTGCTAACATTTCCTTCTCATAAATAGGTTTATGTAAATACTTTCCTTTGATTGGACGACTTTCAAAAGCAATGGGTCTTCCTTCCTGCATTAAAACCACACCAATTCCATTTCCTGAGGCATCACATTCCACAATAAATGTTTTTTTGAAGTCTGGCGTAGCTAAGACCGGTGCTAGGCACATTGCCTCTTTAAGATGTTCAAAGGCCTTAGTTGCTTCAGGAGTCCATGAAAATGCATCTTTCTTCAATAATGTTGTTAGAGTTGCTGCTATTCTCCCATAATTCTTAACAAACTTGCGATAATACCCTGTTAACCCGAGAAATCCTCGCAACTGCTTTATGGTTGTGGGGACTTTCCATTCCTTAATGGCTTTAATTTTGTTAGGGTCTACTTTAACACCCTCGTGAGATACAATATGACCTAGATATTCCACCTCTTGTACTCCAAAGAAACATTTGGATGTTTTTGCATATAATTGTTTCTCCTGCAATAGTTTGAGCACCCTGTCAACATGTTCAACATGATACTTCCAAGACCTGCTGTAGATTAGTATATCATCAAAAAATACTAGCACAAATTTTCTAAGGAAGGGTTTGAAAATGGAATTCCTCAACCCTTGAAATGTAGAAGGTGCATTGGTAAGGCCAAAAGGCATGACCAAAAATTCATAATGACCCTCATGAGTTCGAAATGCTGTTTTTGGAATATCTTCAGTCTTCATTCTAATTTGATGATATCCTGAACGAAGATCCAACTTGGTAAAATAAATTGCTCCATGTAATTCATCCAATAATTCATCAATCACAGAATGGGAAATTTATCTTTAATGGTGAGCTTATTGAGCTCCCTATAATCCGGACACATGCGCCATGATCCATCCTTCTTGTGTACCAATACTACAGGAGCAGAGAAAGAACTTTGACTAGGTTGAATTATACCCGCCTCTAACATTTCCGCAATCATACGTTCAATTTCGCTCTTTTGGAAGTAAGGATATCTATAAGGCCTGATGTTTGGAGGAACACTTCCTGGAATCAAATGAATAGCATGATCATGATCACGACTAGGTGGGAGTCCTTTGGGAGTTTCAAACACCTTGGAATGATTGTCCAAGACTTGTTGGAGATCTGCAGAAATAGATGATTTTGATGTTGGAACTTCTAGTGAGCATAATTGTGCAATTACGCCCCGTTGTTCTTTCTTTAGAAGCTTTGTCATGCCATTAGAGCTTATTATCCTTCCTGGCTTCCCTTCAATACCCCGTAGTTCGACTTCCTTTCCTTCTGAAAACAATTTCAAGAAAAGTTCTTGAAAATTAAAAGCTACCGTCCCCAAAGATTGTAACCATTGTACTCCTAGTACAACATCAGCACCTCCCATAGGAATGGAAAGCATTGGACTAGTCAATACATATTCCCCATGGTTAGCTTGATATTATGGCATTTTCCAGATCAATTTATAGTTCCTCCATTTGCAACCATCACTTGACATTCTGGTGCTGGGTATAGGAAACAATTTAATTCCTTGGCTACCTTACAATGAATAAAATTATGGGTGCTACCCGAATCAATCAACACTATTACCTTTTTCTTCTTGATATTTCCTTCTATCTTGAGAGTTTGAGGAGTGGTAATTCCTGCTAGTGCATTACAAGATATGGTCGGATTCATTTCTTCCTCTTCTAGAGCTGGTTCCTGGTGTATATCCTCTTCTTGTTCATTTTCTTCTTCCTCTTCACAATCTATGTAAAATAATTTCTTCTCAGCACACTTATGACCTTTAGTGTATTTGCTATCACAACTGTAGCAAAGCCCATTTGCTCTTTTTTCTTCCAATTGTTGTGGTGTCAACCTTGTAGGTTGTGGAAATCTAGACGTAGCAACACTTCCTTCTTTATAGAATTGAGTGGTAGGCTTCCTTTTCGCCATAATTTTACATTCAAATTTTCTTGCCAACCTGAATGCCTTCTCCAATGAATCAGGTTCCAGAACACGAACTTCATGTTGGATGCTATCCTTTAAAGTGCCTATGAAGAGATCAATCCTGTGTTCCTCTGGAATATCAGTTACCCTTATATTCAATTTTTGGAAGTCCTCAATGTGCTGCCCCACTAAACCCTTTTGTTTAAGATTTATCAATTAGCTAAAGAAGGCGTTGCTCTTTGTATCCTCATAATGTGCTATCATTTCTTCCATAAAAATTGACCAAGTGACAATTTTTTTATGGGAGCAAAGCCATCGATACCATACAAATGTATTTTGTTCTAAATGTAAAGTTGCAATGCATACCTTTTGTGTGTTTTGCACATTATGGAGATCAAAATATTGCTCCATCTGTAATATCCATGTTACAGGATCCTTCCCATCAAACTTCCTCATATCCATTTTTGGAATATGGTGGTTCTTCCCGCCAACATTAGAGTTTATGAAATAGCGATTAACATTTATTTTGTTCTCAACATGAGGTTCTTCTACTATCTTTTCACCATTAGGAAACATTTCTTGTATCAAATTGGTCAAACATTCGATGTCTGCTTTTAGATCATTCTTCATGTTTTTCATGTTGTTTTCCATGTTGTCTTTCATGTCATCCATCTTAGATTCCATGCCATTCTTCAAAACTTCCATTTCATTTTTTGTTGCTCTTTGCGAGAGTGAAATTTGTTGCACTTGCTCTTGTAATTTTGATAGATCATGTTGCAATTCTTCATCTTCATGAGTCATAGTAGACCCTTATGAAGGCTTAATGGGTGTTGAATTATTTTTATGAGGCATATTTTAGAACCCAATACTGATATCTATTCTACAATATGCCCTTGGAATCAATTCAAATTGATTCTTCAAACAAGACTTATGCAATTCAGAAAAAAATACACACCTTTTTCTTGCTTTTGAGGAGCTCGATATTGAAATTGGATTATCTCTGTGATTGCAGCACTTCAATATCTGAATTTCAGTACCAACATATCCCTCTGAATTATCTTTCGAATGCCACAGGTCTGACCTGATTTGGATTCTCCAAGACAAAGTTGTGTCCAATCTCCCACAATGACCTAATTTTGGATTGGTTCAGTAGAGCGAACTTGTACGACTTTCCACGTGTCACTGTTTCATCCTTTGTCTATGAAATTGATAGCCAAGAAACTACAGTCCGTGTAGTTGTAACCAATTTTTACGGCACTCCAATCCGATGCCCAGAGAGAGAGTTATTGAACTTTTCCCACGATCACCTCTTTGAGATGAAATTCAGGAGCCTGAAAAAGCACTACCTTCCACAGATCATATCTCCAAAAATGTTGCGAAAAAAGCTCTGAATTTTTTTGAAGAATTTCCTTAGGATTTCAGCTTCATACCATATGAATTTAAGATTCTGAACCTTTGTAGAAAAAAATTTATAGCTAAAATTCCATGATGACCTGTTTAGGAGCCTGAAAAAATACCTAACTTCCACAGATCATATCTCCGAAAATATTGCAAACCAAGCTCTGAAATTTTTAGAAAATCTTCCTCAGGATTTCGGCTTCGCACCCTAACAATTTCAGCTTCTAAAACTTCGTAGAAAAAAAAGTTATAGCAAAAATGCCATGATGACCTATTTGGAGCAGCGAAACCCTAGAATCCAAAGCTCTGATACCAAATGTTGTGTAACCAGCTCCAAAAATAGAAGAAAAGAGATATCAATGCCTTAGAAATAAGCCACTTCGAGGGGGAAACCTCCAATACATTACATAAATTAAAAATTCTTGGATGATCCAATTTACAAAACCTCCTTTCTATATATAGGAGTCCATGGGGCCATAATGTAATCCTAGTGGGCCACAATGTAATCCTAGCCAACCTAACATTAATAATTTAAGGGCACAATAATAATAAAATGGGGGTTACAAGGGTACAATAATAACAATAAGGGGGTTACACTAACAACAATAAGGGACTATACTAGTAATATAGGGACCTAACAGACTATTATTATCCCTTAATATTAGTTGGACAATAAACAATAATCTATTCTCAATGAGCACTTGGAAATAGTTAACTGAAGTGGAAAATCAGTTAGCTATAGGAATTTCGAGTTGAGTGGTTGGTTGGTGGTACATGCAAGTGGACTTAGTTGTAACTGAGTGATTCAAATTTGTAACAGAGTTGGAAGTGTAGTTATGAGAGTTGCAAAGTTTTAACTCAGTTAAGTGAGTTAAACTCAATTGTGATAGTTGTAACTAAAGATACACTATTGAGAGATCAAGTGAATTAATTATTAATTAATTCAAAATGAGTGGCCTCGCATGCAACTGAAGATTTACTACTATTAACTACAAGCATGTCAGATCTAGTGGAGACCCAGTTGAGATGTAGGTGAAAGGGACAAATTGACTATCACTTGTGACATTATCGGTTGCACACATGCAACCAAACACACATTAGATGTGCCCATGAGGATTACGCAGTCAAGGCAAGCAAGATTCAATTCATTTAGGGATTTCTATCAGCTAGGATTGCGCAGTGGAGGTAGGCTATCTTGAGACAGTAAATTGGCTAAGGAACTTGCCAATTTTTGTATGACAGTGTGAGACAATTAGCTATTGTACTGAGAGCTCTTGGATTGGAGCTTTGTATGTAATTGTTTCATGATCCATGATATAATAGATAATAGAAGATAGTGGGATTTTTATCTATATGCTTTCCCCATGTAAATTATATGTGTTATGTGTGATCGATCTTTCTTCATGATATTGTGATTGGAGATTGTGTTTCAAATTCCCCAAAGATTTTATAGAAGCGATTCTATATTTAATAGTAGCATATTATTGTTAGATCAGGAGAATCCAGGAAATACATATTTTGTATTAAATTTCTACATGCAACAATCGAATGATAAGAAGCAACTAAGAGGAGAGTAGAAAAAGAGAGCTAAGCACTAACAAGGATGGATGCATGGAAAAAACTCAAACAACCATGGAAGTCACGTGAAGAACCAACAAAAGTACTTTACCTCTTAAGGATAAATCCCTCAGAGTAAAGGTATCTTCAGTCCTCAAAATCTATTTTATGGCTATTGTTTTTCTTGCAATAATTTTGGACATAAAGCCATAGATTGTAGATTAAATTAAAGAAAATAACATGTGTTGTGGAGAAAAACAAGGGAAATCATGTTGGTAGCAGTAGTGGATTTAATGAGAATATTTTCAGTTATAGAAATTCTTTCGCCCCATTCTTAACTAATGTTGAATTTTATAACTGTGGAAATTTTGGACACATGGAAACAAGTTGAAAATATGAGAAGACAAAGCATGCTTTTCATCTTATGCATGTGAATGTAGCATCTCAGGATTTGAAGAAAAAAAGGAACAATAGAACATAGCAATACATGTTTTCCTTTAGTGCTATGTGTCATAGTTGAAAGAAGACAATTGTTAAATACAATAAGAAACGAAATACAAAATCAAGGAGAGGTGCATTTCATACCAATGTCACCAACATAAGAAACTTAGCAGGCTAAAAAAACCTAAGAGGTAATGTTCTTGTTAGGACTCTTCCAATGAAAATTTGGAAGAAAAATGAGGAAATTCTACTCAGGGGGAGTATATCCTTTATTTCTCTTCAATGAAGGAAGAGAATGGCCTCAAGAGAGGCTAAATAATTCATATGTAGTCATAATAAATCTTATATAGAGTGATGCATCTAAACATTGAAGGTAAGACCGAGTCCCCATGTTGATTACAAGAATAAATTAGTTCATTTCAAATGTATCAACATTGTAAGAAAGAGTAGAGTGCATCCAACATGGTTTTAGGAGGAGCAAACAACAACATTGTATGTTTCATTACAAAAGGAAGTATAAATGTTGAAGCTGAAGTGTGGAATGATGAGAGGCCTACAATTAAGTCAGGTCCATAGGATCAGTTCCCACGTAGAAGCAAGGAAGTAGATGTAGGAGATCAAAGAGAATTGGCTTAGGAAGAGCTTCTTTAGTAGTAGTAGTAGGGGATAATTTATATTCTCGGGAAGAGTGATTTTTCAAGAAATGAAAGCTTTGCATCTTGGGTGAAATACCCTTATTTCATTTAAGTTGTGAATTTGATTATGCCTAGGAATATTTTATTCGTGAACATAATCGGTACAAAATTTTCATTCCCCTTACGTGTCAATTGGTATCTCTATGTTAATTGGTAGTCTTGCGATCAAGTGGAGAAACCCTTTTGTGTAAATGGACATTTCTTTTTGAGTTGGAGTCGTAAAAGTTTTCCTTGTGTATTGTCAAATTTTTATAAATGTTTTGGTGCAATTGGTATTAGTTAAGAAACATTCCCTATTTGTGGGAGTACGATATCAAGGGGAGAATATTTAGTTGATGAATATGCTTAGGAGAAGTGAGAACAATCTTTGAAGTGGTAATAGATAGTAATAGTGAAGAGTAAAGCCCAAATGCATCACCATTAATGGTTGGTATTTTCATGTAGCAACAATCTCATGTTCAATTTTAATTGGTATCAATTCCTTTTAATTGGTATAAAAGATGCATTAGGAGAGAGAGTATTCAGTCAACAACCATAACATGTCCAAAATTGGAGGCATTCGAAGAAGAGGCATTATATGTTCACAGGGATAATATCACATGTGTCAATTTTCTAAAACAACAACAACAACTACAAGAAGATCCAAAGATATGCTTTTAATAGTGATTAGATTCTTGCAGGTATCTTTGATCATGATGTGTGTAGCTAAGCTTGGATGCTAGACTTCAAGTGCCTAAGAAGAAGAAGTAGTCTAAAAATAAGAATGCACATCAGCAGCCAGACCCTTAGTCATTGATTGTTAAAGGGAGAAGGAGTAGTTAGTATCCATTTTCCATTGATGCCAAAGGCGGAGAGTAATTTGTGATGGCCCATGTAGAGGAGAGAGAGACATTGGTGGCTCATGAAAGGAGAAGTGTGGAAGCAACATGAGGATAGGCCATCAATGTGGAGAAGTGATGAAGTGTTGCCATCAATGTCAAAGAGGTATATTTTTGGACAATTAGCATCATCTAGATGGTGAGTGGCAGCAAGTATGTTGAAATTGATGTCAAACAGATGAGAATTGATGTTGGTTGTAGCACATGTGTTGGAATTAATTTCCATTAGGCTACCTATGATGAAAAATGTGGCTAGAATTGATATGTATGGCGTGTCAAGCTTAGGGGGAGTTTCACAATTTCTGCAGTTTTAGGCAGAGAACCATCATAGTAGCAGGATATGAAAAAAACTATAAATTCTTATAGCTATTATGGTTAGGGAGTCTCATGATTTGGAGGATATTATTCCTTAGGAGTTTAGCTCAATGCTCTTACATATAACATAGTTATATTGTGCTCGGAAAGAGATTTCTGACAGTATATTGAAGTCTGTAAATGGCTTCCTGAATTGAAAAGTGATTGATAGTCAAAATTGGTACCCCCTAGTTCAATGTGGTGGATTTAAATATTGGTTGGAGACCCATTGTGTGCATAGATAAGCTTGGTAGGTTTTCCAAACCTAGCGCCAAGAATGGAGGAGCCACCATCAGAAGTGTCGGGTGCACATGGAAGGAATAACACAACGGTGGGAAAGATTTTCTTAGCCACAGGAAGAGCCCACAACTCACACCTAAGATTGGTGGAATTTTCCCATCGATGTAACCTCAGGAGGAACATTAAAGAATTCAAAGGAGGTATATGTGGAGAAAAAATAATGGCGAAAATGATTTATATTGGATGAGGTAGATCCCACTTAAACCCGCAGCGCTACCCCGATAGGCGCATCCTAGAAAAATGATAAGGATCCCTTTAAGATTTGAGTGGGATGATGTGGGCCTTACGAAACATAAAAAAATCGACCATTGGTGGAGAATGAAGTGGGAAGCCCCCACACTAATAAATAAACTTGATGAGGTTATCTTAGAAAGGTGACCTCGGAAGGATATCAAGGCAACATGCAGAGGAGAGTCAGCCCAAAGAAATTTGAGTAGAGCAAAGGAAATAAGTCATGATCCATTATAATTTTTATAAAGAAAATGGCAGAAAAACAAGGTCATGGGACCCCTATCTCTCCTCTTTGACAACAGGACACATGACATTCTTTGATTGGCTCTTAAGAGATGATAGTGACTAATGACAACAACTTGGCATGGTCTAATCATAGCATGACACGTGGAAAGAAAACTAGGTTTTTTGTGTACCTAAATGGCCCATTTATGAGTGACACATGGATCAATCTCTAGACGACATGTGGAAAATGTGATGTCAACATGACATCATCCCATTGTTCATAGCCTAGAAGGTTAAAAGAAACACAATGAGAAAGTGATAGGTTGGTTTGGCGTGGGATAACATGGGTTGTGTGAGAGACAACTCAACCCGATTGTGTTGTTATTGGTCCACAAGTGTGGAATAAGACCCCACTTGATAGTGTAGTCTACAAAAAAAACCTCGATAATTTCTAACTAACGAAGAATAGAAACAGTCGAGCAGCAGGCGACGAGACATGATGGAACTGGTGAGGCCTTATGGAGGAAGCAACAATGAATGAGAAGATGAAGGGAAAACCCCACAGGGTATCTAAGCTCTCTAAGAGGATCTTGAAAGTTTACAAAGGAGGCAAAAATGATAGTGTCAGGTTTAAGAGCTATGGGATAAGTGATAGCACAAGGACACATGCAACAGAAGACCAAGGGTGTGGATAATTTTATAAAGTGAATTAAGCCCTCAAAGGCTAGGAAAAAAATTTAGTACCTAGAGGCATATCTATAGGTCACACCACCTGGTCCTATGATAGAAAAGAAGGCTAGGCACTAGTAAAAAAGGAGCTAAAATAATTTTGGAAAAATTGGCAGAGTGTTTAATAGAATATAAAAAGGGGCTACAAAGGTTATTTTTTGCAACAATGGAGTTAAAAAGGCTTTGGACCTTTAATAAATATCTTGGGAACTGTGTGCCATGTGTGGTAGATGCGAAAATTTTTCCATTCACCGTAAGTTGATTATGCAAGCATGGATGAGTTGGCAACTACTTTGGCAAGATTCAACCATATTTGGATATTGTGCCATAATTTTATATGGCCATAGCTGGAATTAGAAGATCTTGGGTGGCTAGGTAAATGCACACAATAAGGTTGGTTTTGTTGGATTAATGGAATCTGTAGATATTGTTGGTCTAAGATAGTAAGGACCATGGTTTGCAAGAGTAACATTTGACTTGAAAATAACCATGCTTAAGCTTTCTTACATGATGATAATAATTAAATGGTAAAGAAGGTTGGGTAGAGAAGCATTGATCACAAACCAATAGAGTCGTTCCCGAGGTACATGTTGAAATATATGATCAATTAATAAGCATGGAGGAGGCGCCCTGCTGAAGTATGTAGCCTGAAAAAGACTTAATTATGAGTATGAAAAACTCTCAAAACCCATTCAATGATTAATTTTGTTGTAATGCGTAGTGTGATTGAGATTTAATTCTCATCATAAGAAAACACTCAAAAGCTTATTCCCCGCATTAACTCATTTTTCATGACTGAGAATAAAAGAAACAATGGAATGGGAAGACATGCTAAACTATGCACAATAGATTCAACATTGTTTATCATGCAACAGAGAAACAAAACTTGGCATTAAAAATGTGCATTTTTGGGGGAATGCAACATTGTTAGGAGAGATGTGTGGAGAGTTCTATGTGAGTGGTTGATATATTGAGAGTCTAAGAGTTCCTATGTAGAGGAGAAAGGCCAAGAGTGTATGTGAAAAAGAAGAGGGCTGAGAGAAGAGAACAAAGTGTTGAGAATGTTGCAAAAGTGTTGAAGGCCAAGAGCTAAATATATGTTGTTGTAGAATGAGCAGAGTGAGAAGAGAGAAAAGTGTTGCAAGGGCCGAGTATGAGAGTATTTTTTTGAGTGAGAGTGAAGAAATGCAGAGGAGAATAAAGAGCTAAAATCAGATAGAGTGTTTAACAATTATAGAGAACAAAGACATTAGGTCCTTATAATACTAGTGTATTTACCTTATTTTTATTGTTATTGTAGCCCCCTTTTGTTATTTTTGTACCCATGTATCCCCTGTGTTGTTATTGTTGGGCCCCATAGAAGCCCACTATTGTTATTCTTTTTCCCTTACTTTGTTATTGTTATGTAGCCTCTGATTATATTGTGACCCCTCAGACTCCTATATATACCAAGGAGGTTTTATCATTTTATAATCCAAGAATTTTTCATTTGTGTAATGTAAAGGAGGTTTCCACCTCGAAGAGGCTAATTTCTAAGTCTTCGGTCTATCTTTTCTTCTATTTTATGAGTTGTTTGCATAACATTTTGTTTCAGAGATTTAGATCCTAGGGTGTCACTTCTTCAAACCATTCATCTCAGGATTTTTGTTATAACTTTGTTTATATGAGGCTTTAGAAGCTGAAATTGCAACCATGTGGAGCCGAGATATTGGTAAACTTCGTGTACGAATTTCAGATCTTGGTTCGTTATATTTTTAGAGTGATCTAAAGAAGTTAGGGTTTTTGCAGGCTCTGGAATTTAATCTCAAATAGGTTAACTAAGTAAAATCGTCATACATTTCTCTCCAAGAATCGTATTTGAATTTCATAAAAAGAATATGAAATTGGACGAACTTTATTTTTTCATATATCATTTTCAGGGCCAAAGGTCAAAACAATGACATGTGACACTCCATACAAATTCGCTCTACTGAACTAGTCAATAATAAGTTCATTGTGGGATATTGGGAATAACTTTATCTTGAAAAATCCAATTTCGATCTGAATTTTGGCATTAGAAAGAAGACACAGAGGGCTACCATAGGACAAAATTTCAAGCCCTGAAGAGCTTAAATTACAAATATACAATAGTTGCAATATTGAGCTCCTAAAAAGTAAGAAAAAATGGATCTAATTTTTTTAAATCTTGCATAAATTTTGTTTGAAAAATTAGTTTGATGTAATTAAAAGGGCATGGTGAAGCATAAATATCATTATTTGATTCCAAAATTCCACGAAAAAAAAAATGGGCACACCTAGTAAGAAATCAGAAATATCTATTATGATGCATGAAGAAGAGGAAGAAATGCAACATGATATATCTAAATTACGAGACCAAGTGCAACAAATTTTTCTCTCGCAAAGAGTAACCAAAAATGAATTGGAAGTGATGAATGTTACAATGGATGGTTTAGAAGTAAAAATAAAAAGGGACATGAAAGATTTGAAGGATTATTTAAAATTAGACGTGGAAGCAATGATGAATGTCAAGATGGAAGGGTTGAAGGAAGGTTTGTCAAAGTTTCTAGAAGAAAGGCTTCCCAATGGTGACAAGATAATCTACGAAAATCATGATGAGGACAAAAGGAATATGAATTATGATTTTAGAGACTCCAATTTTGGGTTTAAGAACTACTAAATTCCAAATATCAATATGAGGAATTTTGATGGGAAGGATCTGGTAACATGGATAGTATAGATGGAGAAATATTTTGATCTTCATGATGTGAAACACTCACAAGAGCTATGCATTACAACTTTATATTTAGAACCCAATAATTTTGTATGGTATTGAGGGATTTGTTCTCGTAAACCACTTGTCACTTGATCAATTTTTACGGAGGAAATGATGGAACATTATGAGGATACAAATAGAAACACCTTCTTTAGCTAATTGATAAATATAAAAAAAAGTGTTCAATGGCATAACACTTTGAGGACTTCCAAAAATTGAATATCAGGGTAATGAATATTCCAAAGGAGCATAATATTGATGTCTTCATAGGGAATTTCAAGGATAACATCCAACATGAGATTCTTCTTTGGGAACCCGATTCATTAGAGAAGTCATTTAGGATGGAAAGAAAAGTTCAAAGCAAAAGTATGGAAACAAGGAAGTATACCACTCAAAACTAAAAATATGGAAGAGTTATTTCTCCTAGCCTTCCATAGCCTACAAGTTTGACGCCATAAAAATTTGAGAAAAAAATATCAAAAGGGATTTGTTACAGTTGTGATAAAAAATACACTAAATGTCATAAGTGTGTTGAGAATAAATTATTCTATGTAGATTGTGAAGAGGAGGAAGAAAAGGAATATGAAACATCAAAAGAGGAGAACATACACCAAGAACCAACCCTGAGGAAGGAGAAATGAATCCAACCATATCTTTGAATGCATTGGAATGAATTACCACTCCTCAAATGCTCAATATATAAGGATATATCAATAAGAAAAAGGTAATCGTGTTGATTGATTCAGGTAGTACTCATAATTTTATTCATTATAAGATAGCTAAGGAATTGAATTTCTTCATATATCCAACACCAAAATTTCAAGTGATGGTTACAAATGGAGGAACTATAAATTTCTTTGGAAAGTGCCATAATATAAATCTAACCATGGGGGAATACGTATTGAATATTCCAATTCTTTCCATTCCAATGGTTGGTGTTGATGTTGTACTAGGAGTCTAATGGTTACAATATTTGAGGAAGATAACTTTTAATTTTCAAAAACTTGTCTTGAAATTTTTTTGGGAAGGAAAGGAAGTTGAATTAATGGGTATCGCAGGGAAACCAGGAAAGATAATCAGCTCTAATGGTATGAAAAAATTTCTGAATAAAGAACAACAGGGCGTAATTGCACAATTATGCTCACTAGATTTCGAAACATTAAAATCATTTATTTCTCCATATCTCCAAAAAGTCATAGACAATAATTACAAGGTATTTGCAACTCCTAAAGGCCTCCCACCTATTCGTGATCATGATCATGCTATTCATTTGATTCTAGGAAGTGTTCCTCCAAACATCATACCTTACAGATATCCCTATGCCCTAAAGAGTGAAATTGAATGTATGGTTGCAGAAATTCTAGAGGCTGGTATAATTCAACCTAGTCAAAGTTCTTTCTCTGCTCCAATAGTATTGGTGAATAAGAGGGATGGATCATGATGTATGTGTCCAGATTATAGAGAGCTCAACAAGCTCACTATTAAAGATAAATTTCCCATTCCTATCATTGATGAATTTTTTGATGAATTACATGGAGAAATTTACTTCGCCAGGTTGGATCTCTGTTCAGGATATCATCAAATTAGAATGTGTCAAACACCAGTCTTAGCTATGCTTGACTTCACAAAAACCTTTATTGTGGAATATGATGCCTCAGGAAAGGGAATTGGTGATGTTTTAATGCAAGAAGGAAGACCCATTTCTTTTAAAATTCATCCAATCAAAGGAAAGTATTTACACAAACCTATTTATGATAAGGAAATGTTGGCAATACTACATGCACTAAAGCAATGGAAACCTTACCTAATGGGACAACACTTCAAGGTAAAAACAGATCATGATAGTCTTAAATACTTTTTGGAGAAAATATTATCTTCGGAAGAGCGGAAAAAATGGGTCATGAAAATGTTGGGATATGACTTCAAAATCATCTACAAAAAAGGGAAGAAAAATGTTGTTTCATATGCACTCTCAAGAAAGGATGAGGACGTGGAAGCATTTATTTATGCCATTTATATTATCCAACTTGATTGGATAACCAAAGAAATGGATGAATGGAACAATTATGAAGAGTTATTGACACTCATTCAAAAATTGTAGCAAGATCCCACTACATATGATACATTTATCTGGAAAAATGATTCATTATGGTACAAAGATTGTTTATATATTTGTATGAATTCCCAACTTAAGAAAATATTCTTTTGGAATTGCATGCCTCCCCCTTAGGAGGGCACTCAGGATTTTTGAAAACTTACCACAAGGTCAAGAAGGAATTTGTTTGGGATGGCCTTAAATCTGATATTTAGAAGTTTGTGGAATTTTTTTTTTTTTTCCTAAAAATATAAAGTTGAGACAATTAATACCTCGAGTCTATTACAACCTTAATCCATTCCAAGTTAACATTGGGAGGAGGTCCTAATGGATTTTATCACTGGTTTACCCAGTTCTGAAGGAAAGAGTGTCATCATGGTTGTAGTTGGTAGACATACCAAGTATGCACACTTTTATGCATGATCTCATCCTTTTAAAGCCAATAAAGTTACTACTGCATTTATGGAAACAATTCAAAAGCTACATGGAAATCCAAAGATTATTATAAGTGACAAATATCCCATTTTCACTGGAAAATTTTGGATGAAAATAATTTTTTTTCTTGGTAATCAATTAGCTCATAGATCATCTTATCATCCTTAATATAACGGGAAAACTAAGAGAGTGAAAAAATGTTTGGAAGGATATCATTGTTTCTTTTTATATGATAAACAAACACAATGGGTCAAGTGGTTACATCTAGCTAAATGGTGGCATACCACTTCCTTCCATACTGCAACAAAAATGACCCCATTTATGGCACTTTATGAATATCATCTGCCATCCATCACATCATCTTTCAGAGAAAATTATGAGGTTCAAGAAGTGGAAGATCACATTGAGAATCAACAACAATTTCTCCAAATCCTAAAGTACAACCTCACTCTAGCGTAGAATTGAATGAAACAACAGGCATATCAGCATCACCGTGAAATAAGTTTTGATGTAGGTGACTGCTTATTTTTACTGCTACAACCATACAAGAAAATTTCCCTGAAGCAATCTAAGAAGGATAATAAATTATCACCCAGGTACTATGGTCCTTACAAGGTGTTGCAAAATATTGGTACTATGGCATACAAATTGGAGTTGCTTGCATCTTCCCGAGTACACCCAGTTTTCCATGTTTCATGCTTAAAGAAGGTTATTGGTGACAAGCTCCCAATTCAAACAGTGTTGCTAAAACTTGACGAAGAAGGAAAAAAAGATATTTGATCCTGAAGCAGTAAAAAAAACAAGAATTCAACAACTGAAGAATCGATCAATTTCAGAGTATCTCATTAAGTGGAATAACTTACCTGCTAAAGACTCCACATGGGAGGATGAGAAATTTATATAGAAGCATCTAGAACTACTCAAGCATTGAGGACAACACTTTCTTGAAGGAGAGCGACATTTTAGGTCCCTATAATACTAGTGTATTTCCTTTATTTTTATTGTTAGTGTAACCCCCTATTGTTATTGTTTTTTTTTTTAAAGAAACGGTTAGAGTGATATATTAATTTCTGACCAAAATGCCTCAAATCTGCTTACATAATACTAGACATTGCCCAGTTTTCTCCCTGACCAGGACCAATGAGGCTTTTTTCTTGTTACACCAGAGATTTTTACAAAGTAATCTTTGATCAACCGCCTCTATCTTCCCTAAGTTGGAAATGCAGACAAACTGCTTTAGTAAAAGACAGTAAAACATAAAATGCAAACAGTTAAGGTATGGATTCCCAGCTTTCTTCGTCGTCTCTGAGCAGGACTTCGAGGGGAAGAAGAACAGCTTTATTAGCTTCGATATCAGCTTCCTTGTTGTTGTCTCTCTTGACATGGTAAAATTTCAATTTCCTAAAGGTTTTCAACAGGATTGTTATTCTGATAATCAACCTGGACAGTCTTAAGTCAGAAGGAGAGGAGATGTCTACAATGGATTTTATGATAGACTGAGAGTCGCCCATCACTATTGCATCATTGAGCCTGAGAAATTTGAGATGTTTGAGGCCTTGGAGGAGGGCCAGGGCTTCAGCTTGGATGATGGTATTGAAGCCCACGCCCCAGGCATATCTGAGAACAATTCTGCCATCCGCATTAATAATCACTCCTCCAGCTCCGGAACTGCCCGGGTTGCCTTTAGCAGCCCCATCAAAGAAGAGAATGTATTGCTCCTGCTTAGCGCAAAAATCCAAGAATTTTGAATCATTGTAGCGGATTTGCCAGTCTTTATGAACGACAAGAGGTTTGACAATTTCTCTGGAGTGCAGATCGAGAGAAAAGCACCAAGCAACGTCGTGGTCACTCAGATCTGTCCCATCGAGCAGATCACCAACACAGTATTTTAATTGAATTTTGATTTTAACCCAGACTAACCTGTAATCACTCTTTTTATCTCTGAAGATCCGTTGATTTCTTTCCAACCATGTTTGCCAACAAATAATTTTGGGGAGGGCGCGCCAGGCAGCGTTGAGATGGGCGTTCTGTGGAGTGCCACCAGGATACAAACTCAACCAATTTGAAAATAGACCTGGAATGTGATTTGGGAGAATGAAGTCAGAATTCCAAGGGCCTAAGGCCTCTTTCCATATATCAACAGCAAACTTAAAATTTAGCATCATGTGAACAAAAGTTTTAGCATTATCACCACACAGCGTACAGCGTGAGGAGCCAAGATAGCCACGTTTCTGGAGCCTATCCTCAGTTAAGATTCGATGATGATAGAGAAGCCAACAAAAAGACTCGATTTTAGGAATTGTAGGCTGGGACCAGATCCCTTTCCAAGGTTTCGGGTCAGGAGGGACGTGAGGGTGCGACAGAAGCTGCCAATACCCCTTCGAAACTGTATAACTCCCGGGGGTCGATCCCCAGCCACGGATGTCTTTTTTTCTGCTATCCAGAGGGGCCTTGCCATTTAAGAATGTCATGAAGATTGAGTAATCCTTGGACAGAGTCTGGGGCACGTAAATCTTAATCCAGCTGTGCCAAACACCATTCTCCCAATTAGAGATATCCCACAGAGTATTAAAGCCTGCTCTGGACATCCAATTTTTTAACAAAATCAGGGATCTATCATCATCCAGAGGGTCACAACCCATTATACGGTCCTCCCATATTCTAATCTGCTTGCCATTACCAGGAATCCAATGCACATGATGACTAATTAAGGAGGATGACTTTGAACAGAGCTTGTGTATCATAGATCCTGCGATAGCTATAGGATTGTCCAGGCACCGTTTCCTCTGTCCACGATAGTATTTTTTCCACAGGGCAAGTTGAGCCCAACCCGGACTAGGGGCAATTAACCTCCAAAGAAGTTTTGCCCCTAGCGCTATGTTTTGAGTGCAAAGGCTCTTGAATCCCAATACACCTTCCATTCTGGGCTTGGAGATTTTGTCCCAGCTAATAAGAGGGAATTTCTTGTCATTAGTTTTCCCACCTTTCCAGAAAAATTTTCTTATGTGAGCCTCCATATCCTTCAAAATGATAGCAGGGGCCAGCATAACAAAAAATTGATAAATGGGGAGGTTGCTTAAGACAGCTTTAATAAGAACTAACTTTCCAGCCAGGTTAAGCCAGTTGAAACCCCAAGATTCTATCTTAAACTTAAATTTATCCAATAGGGGTATCCAATCTCTGGTTACAACGGATTTTTGGAAAATAGGGAGACCCAAGTATTTGAAGGATGTTCATGTTGAGGAGGCAGCGAAGTCAAAGCTACAGGAAATGGCCTGAAGAGTGGTAGCAGGGGTATTCCAATAGAAGATATGACATTTTATTTTATTGAGGCTGCTTCCAGAATCTTCACAGTACTCATCAATCACAGCTTCAATTGTTTTTGTAGAAGTCACAGAGGCAGCGCTCAGCAAGAGGGAATCATCCACGAATAATGCATGATTTATAAATTTCACCCCTCTTGCAATGCTCAGTCCCATAATCTCTTGATCCTGCTTCTTTTTATTCAGAATGAAGCTGAGCACAGAAGCTTGGAGGACAAAGAGCAACGGGGAAAGAGGAAATCCTTGTCTCAGACCATGAGAAGCTTTAAAGAAATCAGTAGCCCTCCCATTAACCAATGGGGCAATCCATGGTTCACTGATACAAGCCTTAATCCAATTGATAAATTTGGGGCCAAAACAAAATTTGCGCAAGACATCCAACAGGAAGCTATGTCTCACTCTGTCAAAAGCGTTTTCAAGGTCTAGTTTAACAACCATACCTTTCTCTTTGCGAGCCAAACTTGAGTGTATCGCCTCTTGAACCAGAATAAAGTTATCCACTATCTGTCTTCCCTGGATGAAACCTCCCTGGTTTTCTGGGATAATGACAGGAAGAACGGTTTTTAATCTGTTGGCTATAACTTTAGTAATCATCTTGTAACCTATATTACATAGGGAGATAGGACGAAACCTGCTGAATGAGTTGGCGCCTTTTTCCTTAGGGATGAGGGCAAGAAATTCCGAATTGGTGCTTCCCCTGGTTTTCTGACAGTCTTGAGATTTCCGGACCATTCTGCATAGATCTTTCTCCACTATCTGCCAACAAGTCTGCAAGAATCTGGCAGTGAACCCATCAGGGCCCGGGGCCTTGTTAGGTTCCATAGCGAAAAGGGCTTTTTTTATTTCAATGTTAGTGGTTTCTGCTTCCAAGAAATGATTCTTCCTGTCGGTAATCAAAGAGGGCACCTCATTCACAAGATTAGATACAGGACCCAAGGCCTCCTCTTCGCTGTAGAGGTTTTTGAAGTGAGAGAAAGCATCATATTTTATGATGTGAATATCTCTATGCTTGATAGTATCTACATTTATTTCTGATATGGAATTGTAGCTTTTTAGGGCTTGGGCCTGTTTATGGAAAAAAGATGTATTCTTGTCACCCGCCTTAAGCCAGAGACTGCGGGATTTCATTCTCCAGTAGTCTTCCTCTGCCATACTAGCCTTAAGGAGCCTGTGTTGAAGATCTGCCTCCTTATCTAGTATGTCTTTAGTGATTTCGACATTTTCCGTTTTCAAATGGTGCATCTCAAGGCATTCCTGCACCTTTTTCCTTTCCTCTGCAGGATTAGGTACGGTTTTCACCCAATCTTTAATCGCTGCTTTAACTCTCCTAAGTTTCTCCTCCCAGAAAAAGAAGCCAGAGCCTTTGACTGGGTGTTTCCAGATTTCTTTTATTAGCTTCCAGAAGGACTGTTCCTTCACCCAAAGAGGACTAAATTTAAATGGAATGGGGCCTTGATCCGAATGGGCCAACATTTCAAGTTTAATAGGACGGTGATCAGAGATGCTGCATGTCAGAATGTGCATTCTAGTCTCTAAACCAAAAAGAAGAAAGGAACTTTGAACTAGGAATCTATCTAACCTTGCAGCGATATGGCCCGGACCGAGTCTTTTGTTGGACCAGGAGTACTTACCAGAAGAGGGCTTAATGTCTATCATATCCCAGTCTTGAAGCAGGTCCTCTACCCATTCCCGCACTAGATCCCTAACGATGCTTCCTCCACGCTTTTCTGCCATTGATAAGGTGAGATTCAAATCTCCTGCAATGATGATATTTGCCAATTCTTCAGATTCTACCATATTTCTAATGGAGTCCCAGCAAGACTTTTTCTCTCCTACGCTTATTGGGATGTACACATTAAAGAGGGAGAGGGTCATATCAGATTCCACATGCTGTAATTTTGTGAACAGCCAATGTGTGTTGGAAGCTTCTTCGACCAATGAGTATTTGTTGGAATTCCAAATAGTGCCCAGGCCTCCTGAAGCACCTCAAGCAGAGACTGCTTGGCCATCAGATTTCTTCCATAATTTCTTACTAATATGAAGGAAGGCATTTTCCTCCATTTTAGTCTCCTGGATGAGAAGGATATCAGGAGTTTCAGATCTTATTAAACTTCTTATAGCATCTTCTTTTGTTCTGCTCCCCATACCCCTACAATTCCAGGAGATGATCTTCATCATTTACTTTTGGGGTGATGAGCTCCTTTAGAGCTCTGGGACTGATTTCTGCTCATCTTCAGTGTTCTTTCCAAGAGCTTCTCGAGGGTTGGTTGGCTTCCCTGAAGTTTTTCTTTGTAGGTCTCCTGCTCTCTTTTTTCTCTAGATGATTTTCGGCCTCTCAATGATCTTCTAGCTGAAGTTTGCGAGTCCCCTATTTCTCCTTCTTCTTCTGAGTCCTCCGTACCTTGCATTTCCTCGGTATCTTCTATGGGTATCTCTTTTGATCTGTCCGCATTACTTTTGATTTGCTTTGATCCCGAAGGGGACTCTTTGTGAGGCGAATCTTCCTTCCGCATCTCTGGTTCTTGAGTGTCTTCTTTTTCTGTGCTTAACTGTGTAAATTTATTTCCTTGGACTTCCATGATAGGGGTTTGAATCCCAGGGGCTGTCTGAGGACCTTTACCATTCGCATTTCCTGTTCTAGGGGCTTTATGAGCAGTTTTGGTCCTTTTGACCTGGGTCCATCCTTCCTCCTTGCCTTTCTCGACTTCACCATTTTTTGGACAGCCTCTAGCAAAATGTCCGTAGACATGACATTTCCGACACTTAAACGACAATTTCTCATAGTCCATCAATTGAACATGGGTCCAGCTTCCAACCCTGATCTTTATTGCCTCGGGCATACCAACCTCCAAGTCAACTTCTACACAGATTCTAGCATAGTCGTATTGGTCTTTGCTGTTAGCTCGGTCGATGAATTTGCCCAAAGTATTGCCGATGTGCTTTAGAGATTCCCAATTCCAGGAATGAACAGGCAGATTGGGCAGCCTAACCCACACTGGAACGGCGGTGAGAACATCAACAGCAGGGTCAAAATCTGGCGTCCACTTGTTGAGATACAGCCCCTGAGGGCCCATGAAGTACGGACCATTCCGGAAAATCAGATCCTTGTCCTCCTTGTCTGTGAATTCAAACAAAAAGAAACCTTTCCCAAGAAAATACGAGGTGACTTTATTATCAATCAGAGGAGCCCAATTCCTAGCAACCCAACTCTCTGTGGTTTTGGGAGAGGGCCAGAGGCCTGTGAACTGACCAACCAAGGCGCACTCAGCCAGAGAAAGGGCGACCTTTATCGGTCCCTCAGGAGGGAGCAATATCTCTGGAATGTCGTCCAAACGCTTCAGAAACTTCGTAGCCTCCGAGGTTTTCTTCTTTGGTAGAGATTCCAGAAGCTTGAGAAAAGCCTCATCGTCTGCAGGGGGAGGAGGAGGATGCACCTCCATTTGAGTAGCGACTCCTACGCTCGAACAAATCTAAGACTCACAGCTCCCGGCGGTCAAGCCATTCAGGGGATAGAGGGACCCCAGCCAATCCGAAAGACTCGAAACTGGTGACAAAGCGCCACGCGGAATGCCAAAGCCCCGCTCAGGGACAATGTGCCGCGCAGAAGGCCAAAGCGCCGAGCAAGATCAACGCGTCGCGCCCGATCAAACTCAACACTTCGCGCCGACCATATGCGTCGTGAATCCCTGACTATGCGCCACGCAGAACAGCATCGGAACATAAGAAGACAAACCGTCGAAGGAAGGCAAAGGAGCCCTCCAGATCAGCCAGGGGGCTGAGAACGCCGCTGCAAGCACAGAGTTGCAGAGCTTTAGGTCTCCAAACCCCCTTTTGTTATTTTTGTGCCTCATAGAAGCCCACTATTGTTATTGTTTTTCCCTTACATTTTTAATTTTATGTAGGCTCTGATTATATTGTGACCCCTTATACTGTTATATATACCAAGGAAGTATTATCATTTGTATCATCCAAGAATTTTTCATTTATGAATTTAAAGGAGGTTTATTCATCGACGAGGCTAATTTATAAGTCCTTGATCTAACTTTTCTTCTATTTTATGAGTTGGTTGCATAACAAAATATTTCCTTATTGAGTGTGGGTTGGTGCTGACAAAACAGGGATTTGGTGCTTCCATCTATGTGGATATCTGAGTAGATATTGGGGGCTGGTTCCTCCTACAAGTTGGTGCTTGCTAAAATCCAATGAGCTACAAGTTAGTTGTTGCAACAAATCCATGAAGTTGGTGCTTTAGGTAAGTTGATCAAGTGTCTACATAAGAAGGGATTTTGTGCTTCCTACTAGTGGGTGCTAGAAAAAAATCAAAGGAATTTGGTGCTTCTTGTGAGTGGTGGCTCATAAACATTGATTTAATAGAGTAGGAGGTCATATTTACATAAAATAACAAACAATATTTGGTGGTTTTTCTCCTGGAAGGGTTTCCACGTTATTCTAGTGTTGTTATTATAATTGGTTATTGATTACTCACATGAATGATTGCCAAATTTGAATGTTAAATATAATCTAATATAAAAGTAAAATTAGCCTTAATACTGATTCAACTCCCCTCCCCCCGCCTTAGTATTAACATTGTTTCTAATAGGAAAAGTCTGGTGGATTACAAGACCAAAGGTTTCTTATCGAAAGCCACTTTAAAATATCCCATAAACTTCTTAAAATATGTACCACTAATTCCATTATGCTTTATTCGAATTAGTTAGAATGATAAATGTGTTGTATTCTATGACAATGAAATGAACTAGAAAATGACATTTGTCAAAAGTTGACAAGGAAACTAACATCATTAATGCATGCAACATATGAGGGAAAATGTGACCATTTTGTTGAAATATTTTTCACGCATGAAGAACTATCATCAAGAAAGGTTATTATACAATTTGAAAGAGAATCAGGTCAATGAATCAGAACTCAAAATAATAGTCATCATTTGAAAAATGTTTTTTTTTGTTATTTATGTACTTTATCTTTCGAGATTAAAAAAAAAACATGGAATAATAAGACTGAAGAAAATCATTAGCTCTTAGGAATAAACCTACAACTCAATGACATTCTTTTTCAATAAATTGTGATTCAAAACTAAAGGTCAAATCCATAGTTTGGCTTCTCAAAGGTTTAAAGACAACCTTGACGATATTACAACTTGAGAATGTGGTTTAGTTTTGTCATTTTTTCCAAATACCATACATTTTCCTAAGTTTGTTTTAATGTGTACTCAGTCATATGACCCAACTCAAAGAATCATAAAATGTAAAGATGGTCAACATATCATTTTTCTTGATTCCATATCAAAATTGCTTCTATTACTTAATAATTTTTTGATGAATAATAATTGGGTAATCATATTAGTTCACTACCACTTAAATAGAAGCACTCATTTTTTGTTGGGATATTACCAACAAATTCATTTTTTTTAGAATTAAAAATTTCAATAATATCTTAAAATTTTACAGAAAGAGTCAAAGAGGTCATAGCAATGGATTATTTAATTGTGATATACAATAATGATTGTACCATTCATGATAACATAATTTTATGGATTATCCATAAACGTATTCAATTGGAAAGGTTTAACTTTGTCAAATATCCATCTCATGTTTTTTTTTGAAAATATAAGTTTTTATAATACATAAGTTAACATGACCAATATATACAATTTCAATCCTTATAATGCTTCAAAAACTAGTCATATTTAATAGATGTCACTTTTGAAGCATAGTTTGAAGAAAAAGCTGGTTTAAAACAGCTTAAGATTAGGCTTAGTGATTACAATTGAAATTGACCAGCGAAAGAAAAATATTAGTTCAGTTATGAATTTTATAAAGACGAATGGATATTGTGATGGAAACCATAAATAAGTCAAAATTATAGACATGACAATCCTAAAATCTTATAGCTGAACCACCGTGATTTTTATCAACATTAAATTATGATAAAGGAACTTTAGACATGACAATCCTTAAATCTTATAGCTTAACCACCATGATTTTTATCAACATTAAATTATGATAAAGGAACTTTAGACATGACAATCTTAAAATTTTATAACTTAAAGTCGATAGTTTGAAAAAGAAATCAAATCTCATGGGTATATGATTACATCGTTGACTTAAATAAAATACTTGTTATGATTTTTGCACTTTTAAAATGATAATAACCTAATAATTATAATGATTGATGACTTAAATAAAATACTTATTATGATTCTTGCATCTTCAAAATGATCATAAACCAATAATTATAGTCTACTTTGAGAGGGAAACCTCCTTTTATAATAAATAAAATGAACAAGACAAAATATTTGATGATCCTAAGACTAGGTCTCCTTAGTATATATATAAGAGACAAAAGATACAATTACAATAAAATGGGATCATGGACGGCTTCTAGCCTACATAACAACATAACAATAAAAAATTAATCACTCTGCTTAATAAGGAGTTTTTGGGTTAACTTCAAACTTTTAAGACTTAACATGCCCCTCCTCTTCAAAAAGTGTTGTCCTCTACACTTGACTCTTTATAGGTATTTTTGCATGAAACGCTTATCGCTTTTTGTATGTTTTTCAATTTGATGAGATACTAAGTAATTGATCGATTGTTCAATTGCTTACTCCTTGTTTTTAAAATTAATTATGGTTAATATTATTATCTTCCATTCTTCATTAGAGAAAAGGTTGTGTTGAAGTGTTGGTTAAAATCGTTGTGCTTGAAGAATCTGCGTGAAGCATCCTCACCGATTTTTGTTGGTTGCATCCGTGGAGCAGATGTACGGTGAATTCTGCATTTTCCGGTGTAAATTATTATTTGCTAAAAGGAATTTTTTATGCCTTTGACGTAAGTTAAAATTCATTTGGAAGAAGTGTGATCATAAGTGAAGAAATTATTGCTTCGTTCATTTATGACGAGGCCGTCAAACTATGACGCACAAAAATAACGTCGCTCCATTTGCTTCATTTATGACGATGTCTATATTTTGTTTTGTTTTTAATACCAATTATTTATCAACCCTTTGCCATATGCCTTTAGAATTTTACAAACTATAGTTATGGTATTGGTGAATAATTTTAAATGAAATAAATCTTTATAAACAAAAATAACTCAAATTGAAAACAAGATCATACTTGAAAAATGGTGGGATAAAGAAATTGAAATAGACAAGCAACAAAGTGAAGCTACGATGGAGCTACGATGCATGAGACTGGAGAGGAAGATAAATTTCATTGTGTTTCTCAATTGTATAAGAGATTGCACAGTTTTATAAGAGATTGTTTTTTTTCAAAGTAGTTTTGGAAAAGCAAATGGAGAAGGTGGATGGGATGATTGTACATATACATAAGTAGTATAGATCTATTTTAATTTATGATTTACCAAACGCTTAGAAGAATCAAATTTCTTAAGGTGTAAATTTTTCTTGAAGGTTTGCATTCAAAATGAGATATGTATTTTGACATATTTGATCGCTCTTAGAGCTTGATAGATCCTAAGTTAAAATGGATCTATGATAATCATAAAACAAATGACATTTAAATAAAAGTGAAATATGATACATATTTTGTCCTAAAACTTGTAACTCTACATTTTTTAATAGATTGTAATATTTTGGAGTAGTTTGTTTTATTATATATGCAGATATATTATTAGTGTTTTCACAATTTTATATTGCATTGTATACTTTATATTTAAAAAAAGTTCTTAAACATAAATATACATATTTGTCTCATATTAATAGTAATTTTTTTTATAAATGCTATTTTACAATCATTTTGATTTTATTTAGATATTGTTTATGTGCATCTATTTTATACTCATTTTGATTTTATTTAGATATTGATTATCAATATGTTAAGATTTAACAAAATTAAAAACAATACAATTTTTTTATATACAATTTTTTTTTTTAATATTTTTTTAATTAAACATTTAATTCGAAAATATATTTTTAAGTTTAAAACTCTAAATCTAAGTTTATGGTATATTCACTATATCTATAAAATATATAAATTTAAAAAATAATAATAATAATAATAATAATATATAACATTTATTTTGTTTTATACAAATATTTATATTCAAAAAAACCTAAAAATTCATATATGGTTGGGGAGTATGCTAGTTTAGTAAGTTTCATCTTGATTTTTTTTCAAGAATGAAATAATTCTTTTATACTTTAAAATCCGAATCTAAGAAAACAAAATATATATATATATATATATATATATATATATATATATATATATATATATATTATAGTTAGAAAATATATTTTTAAACTTAAGACTCTAAATATAAGTTTTTAATATATTTAAAATATCTAATCATATATATATATATAGATTTAAAAAACAAAAACAAAAATAATAAAAATATATATATTTATAACATTTTTTTTATACAAATATTTAAAAAAAAAACTTAAAAATTCATAGCATTTGGTTCGGTGTTCATTTCTCCTGCTTCGGGAGTATGCTAGTTTAATATTGCACGAGGACAAACGTAGTAAGCTTCATGTTGATATGTTTTCAGGATTGAAATATTTTTTTATATACTTAAAAGCCAAATGAGGATGTTATTAAAGTAAAATATTATATGGGGAAGTGTTTACTAAATATGGTAAGAGAGAGACCTGATTAATTGTTTTATAATAAACTTTGTAGTTTGCGTTTAAAAGAATTGATGGTATAGATAAAAAATTTAAAAAGGATATTTTGTAATTTTTTTTTAAAGGATTGGTAATGGACTTGAAGGAGAAATATTTATTATCTTTATTAATGATTAATTTATTTTTAAGAAGAATATGGTTGTATTTATGCATTTGTTGTGTCATTTTGTACTTTTTATTTAATAAAAGGAAATTTTGTGGTGGTGGTTGAGTTCTAAATTTTTGGGATATTGGTTTTTGCCTTGGGTTAAAGTAGGACATATTGTATTTTTTTTGTGTGTTTTTTCTCTCTAACTCTTTCTTATTCTCCAACAGAAACAAACACTATTGCGTTGCTTAAAATTGATGACACAAACTATTTTTATTGGAGCAAACACATGCAACCTATATCCATCACTAAATATTTATGGGAACTTGTAATTGAAGGATATTATGATTTCTCCTAATGAATTCAGATCATTAAGTGATTATGAAAATAATCTCTTGGAGAACTTATTAAGAAGGATAATGAAGCACTTTCATTTATAGGAAGTGTTGTTGAAGAACCTATATTTCCAAGAATCAGTGGTGTAGTATCATCCAAAGAAACATGGGATATCTTAAAAAACACTTATGAAGGTGTTGTTGTAGCTAAATTACAAACATTGAGGAATTTTGAAAATTCTCATATGCAAATTAATGAATCCATTCATGATTACATCACAAAAATGCAAGATCTTGTTAATTAGATGAGGCCATTAGGTGAAGATGTTTTAGAAAGAAGGTTAATTGAGAAGATTTTAAGAAGTGTTCTTCCTAAATTTCAGATGGTCAAGCCCAGTATTATGGCCTCCAAAGACTTAAATACAATTAAAATTAATGAATTAAGTGGATTAATGTTAATTGTTGAATAAAATCAACCATATGAGCAAGTGGAACATGTTTTTTCTACAAAGCACAGAGGAAAAGGAAGGATCAGTGGTCAATATCAGAATAAAAATCAAATTAGAAATTAGTAAAGTTCACACAGAAATGCATCTCCTTTGAGAGGCAGAGGAAGGAATTCCATTCAGTTCAGAGGAAGAGGGAGAGATGAATACCATGGAAGAGGACAAGGAAGAGATGGAGGTAGAAATGGAGGAAGAGGTGTAGATATTCCTTGTAGATTCAAACTAATAATTGTAATTTTCTAAAACAATAGACTTGAATCTACTCTACCAATTGTGGAAACCAATTTAAATGATTGCAAAATCACGACGCATATAAGAGAAAGAATTCAATCACACATTACACAATGATTTCCCAAGGAAATCCAGAGCTACAAACCCCGATATCTATATATTTCATTAGGTAGAAAATTTGAGAAGATTACAATGCTTTTCTCAAGCCTGAGAAACTTCTGCACTATCTCTATCTATCTCACAACTTCTTAGACAAGCTTAGGACAATACTTAACCAATTTTATGCCTTCCCATATCCCTATTTCCTTGTGTTGTTTCCTTGGGTAATCAACCCATATTAATTAGGTAAATCCCCATCCAATACTGCACAATCCATCTAGGGCCTTCCTCTGACTGCATGCACCACCTATACAATTTGGATTATTATACAGTTGATAGTACACTGCCCTTGAACTCCAATATCAACTGGGTAACTCGTAGATCACACATGCATGATTTATTATTTAATTGGTTTATCACATAGTACACGCCACACTACTTGACCTACCACTAGTTCCTCCAATAGTTGGAACTAGTTTAACTCAATTTAACTCAATTTTACTGAATTAATTAATTACAACTCAATAAAATTAACCTATGCTCTTAAAATTTAGGAGACACTCTCCATGACTCAAGTTAGCTCCTCAACTTGAATTAACTAAACCAACTATGTCAAACTAACTTAGTTAACTCGTTATATAAGTTGTCTTGTGATGTGGAATTACAATTTTCTCCTAATTTAATTCAAGGGAAAATTAAATTAAAATTTTCTTGTTACATTTTCAACACTCCCTCTCAACAAGAAAGGGATTCACCTCTACCCCAATCCAGCACCTTTGGAATGTAATCCATGCAAAAACTCTAATTTTTTTTATTGCTACTGCAACATCTACAACTGAGAATAAAAAATAATCACTGAATCAATCTACAACTATCTACTGGGAAAATTGTTCTTCTGTTGACTCCATTATTGAGCCTCCTGCTTTGCTGCCAACACTGCTCTTCATTCCTTAGTATCTTATTGACATTGATCCTCCTGATACTAAATATTGTGGTCCCTCGTAGCAAGGTAATGGCCCATGAGACAAAAACACACCTTAAGGGATCCTACCCAAATTTCAACACTCTTGGGACTGTGGCTGCACATTGCCCCACCTCACACATTGATGTATGGATGCTTGTGCTCTCTTTACCCACTTGAATCGAAATCTCCTCCTACTGGAAATATATGACTGGTCCTCTTCCTCATCTTCCTCCTGGTCATCCCAACTTCCAATTGGTTGAGGCTTCCTCTTGAGAGCTAAATCATGCTCTCTCTCAACCAAAACACATCTAATCCTTGCCTTTCTCCTCAAGTTTGTGCATGCATATTCCTTAATGTGTGTAGGCTCTTGACCCTAACACCAAATTTCTTTATTTGACATGAAGCAAGATGCATGACATATGTTTTCCCATCTCTGATTACTACCTCATACCCTTTGTCTTCAATCCTTAATTTCTTCATCAGTTCAAGTTTCTTGGCTTCATTTCTATTACCGAATAGCTCATTGAGATTATTCCACGTAGAAAAGGTAGTCTCTTTGCCATATAGTTTCAAGACTATGTGGTCTCTCACACCCTCCAGGATGATCCTCTTAGCTCTTGCTACACTCTTATTCCACTTTGCTATATATTTAGCATCATATGTTGGAGGCTTTGGGATATCATGATCTATGAATTCATTAATTTGATTATCTTCCAACACTACCTCCGTCTTTTCCTTCCAAGAAATATAATTTGAACTACCCTTAAGGGCATATTTAAGTCTCAATCCATAGAAGGACATCCTGCTAGCTCTGAAGAATGATTCTGCAAATTCAATTCACCTACAAGGACAACTTTGAATTCTTCTCTTATATTGTGATTTCATCTCTGATACCATGTAGAAATCCCTTGTAGATTCAACCTTCTAATTGTAATTTTATAAAACAATAGACTTGAATCTATTCTACCAATTGCAGAAACCAATTTAAACAATCGTGAAATTACGAAGCATACAAGAGAAAGAATTCAATCACACATTGCACAGTGATTTCCTGGGGAAAGCAACAACTAAAAACCTTGCTATCGGTATATTGAATTAGTTAGAAAATATGAGAAGATTACAATGCTTTTCTCAAGCCGAAGAAACTTTTGCACTATTTCTATTTGTCTCATAGCTTCTTAGACAAGCCTAGGCCAATACTTAACCAATTTGATGCCCACCCAAATCCCTATTTCCTTGCATTTTTTTCTTGGGTAATTAGCCCCTATTAATTAGGGAAATCCCCATCAAATACAATGCAATCCATCTAGGGATTTCCTATGATTTCATGCACCACCTGTAAAATTTGGATGATTATACAACTGATATTACAGTGCCCTTGAACTCCAATCTCAACTGGGTAAATTGTAGATCACACATGCATGAGTTATTTATGGCTGATTTATCAATTAACTGGTTGATCACAAAGTGCAAAGCCCACTACTTGACCTCCCACTAGTTCCTCCAATGGTTGGAACTAGTTTAACTGACTTTAACCCGGTTTTACTGAATTAATTGATTACAACTCAAAATAAAATCAACCTAGGCTCCTAAAATTTAGGAGACAAAATACATGACTCAATTTAGGCCCTCAAATTTAATTAACTGAACCAACTAAGTCAAACTAACTTAGTTAACTCATACAAGTTTTCTTGTGATGCGGACTTACAATTTTCTCCTAATTTAATTGAAGGTAAAATTAAATTAAGAATTTCTTGTTGCATTTTCAACAAGAGGTTGACGTACACATTCTTATTATTGCCAAAAAAATTTCCATCTTGAAATAAATTGTTATGAAAAAATGCAATATATGGAGCATAAGGGTACTAATACAGTTATTGAAGAAACAAGGAATGAGAATTTATTCATCTCAAGTTTGATGGCACATAGTGAAGAAAGTGAAGCATGGTATATTGATTCGAGATGTTCAAATCATATGACATCTCAAGAGGAGTTATTTAGCAAAATTAATGACAATTATTTTTGTAAAGTCATATTTGGTGATGATAGTGTTTCTGAAGTGAAAGGGAAAGGCATAATTGGTAAGAAGATGTTAATTAAATAAAAAAAATTGACATCGACATTGAAGAAGAACCCACTTTTAGTAGGATAGATGATGGATAAAATTTACAAGTTAGTATTTGATAGTAAAGAGTGCTTAACCATGGATGAGTTGAACCAAAATGTAGTTGTAACAAGAGGCAAAATTAGTGAAGACAAAATTCTCAAGCTCTCTTTTGATTAAAGTAATTCACAAAGTTTGAAAGCAGCAAAATAAGAAAATGGTATGTTTTGGCACATAAGGATGGGACATCTAAATTTTCAGATTTTGGTGCTGCTGAGAAAGCAGAACATGTTGAATGGTCTTCCTTATATAAAGTTGGATGATGATGTATGTGAAGGGTGTATTTTTTGGAAACAACATAGGGAAATTTTCTCAAATAGAACATGAAATTCTAGAGAACGTCTAGTGTTGATGCATTCAGATTTGTGTGGTCCAATAGAGACTGTGTATTTTGGAAAGGAGTGATATTTTCTCACTTTCATTGATGATTATTCCAAAAATACTTGGGTTTTTTACAAGATAAGTCTAAATTATTCTCTCATTTCATTGAGTTTATGTCTTTAGTTGAAAAGAAAAGTGGTTTGCAAATTCTCACGCTAAGAATAGATAATGGGGGAGAATACAAGTCAAATGAGTTTTTCAATTATTAAAAGAAGAATTGAATAACATGAGAGTTTACCAATTCATACTCTCCTCAAAAAAATGGTGTTGCAGAAAGGAAAAATAGGACCATAGTTGAAATGGCTAGGAGAATATTAAAAACTAAGTCTCTTCGAAATGTGTTTTGGGTTGAAGTAGTATACACTCTTAACTGATGTCCTACAAAGGTAGTATTGAATTTGACTCTAGAAGAAGCATGGTTAGGATACAAGCCAAGTGTTGCACATATGAAAGTTTTTGTTTGTACAATATATGCACGTGTTCCTAAAGAAAAGAGGAAGAAATTGGATGATAAGAGCGTGAAGTGTATCTTTATTGGCTATGATACTAAAACAAGAAGTTACAGGTTGTTTGATCCTAAAGAAAGGAAGGTGATAATAAGCAGAAATGTTGTGTGTGATGAACATGGAATCTATTAGCCATAAAAAGTACAATTTTAAATGAGGAAAGTTGCAGTGAATATTGGTAATGAATTGAATTCCAAGTTAGTAAAGATAGACGAAGTTAAGAAGAAGCCTAAGTGGCTTTAAAGGGGTCATTTACAAATCAGTATGTTGGATATAAATTTTGAAATAAGGGTTACTACATCTCAAAGTTCTATAGTGAATTATGCACTTGTGGGACAGGTAATGAAAATGGATGAAACAAAAGATTATGTAGAAGCATCAAGAGAGAAATAATGGAATGAAGCTATTGAAGTAGAATTGAATTCCTTGGTGAAAAATGATACATGGGACTTGGTAAAATTACCAAAAGGAAAAGATATAATTAACACTAAGTGGATTTATAAAACCAAGTATAAATCAGATGGAACAATTGATAAGTACAAGGCTAGTTTAGTTGCAAAGGGATATGTACAAAAATAAGGCATTGATTACACTGAGGCATTTTCTCTAGTATAAAATTTAGATACAATTACGATGGTTCTTGCATTATTTTCTTAATGAAAATGGTCTGTCTTTCATATGGATGTTAAATTGTCCTTTTGAATGGTTATGGATGAAGAAATTTATGTGGAACAACCTAAGGGTTTTGAAGTGTTTGGAAAGGAAGATTATGCTTATAAGTTGAAGAAGGCCTTATATGGTCTTAATAAAGTGGAAAGGGATTAGTATTCAATAATTGATAATTATTTCATAATCATGGCTTCTTTAAAATTTTATGTGAGCCAAATATCTATATATTTCAGTGAGGAAAGGACATTATGATTGTCTTGAATGTTGATGTTTTGATCTACACATGGAACAATGATGAACTATTTCAAAGATTTAAGTCACATATGATTGTTGAATTTGAGATGAAAAATATTGGTGAGTTGCATTACTTCTTGGGTATTGAAGTATGGCAGAAGGAAGATGGTATTTTCATGTCACAAGTCAAGTATAATTGGGACATTTTGAATAATTTCAAAATGTTGAGTTGTAAGCCAGCGAAAACTCCTTTGGAAGTTGGGTTGAAATTATACGGACATGATGACTCTAATTCAATGGATGTTACGTTGTATTTTCAATTGGTTGGATTTATTAACTACTTACCTACATCTCGACTAGATATTTCATTTGTAGTCAGTATGGTATCAATATTTATGGAAGAACCCAAGGAATATTGAGATATCTTCGTGGAAAAAATTGTTATGGTTTGGAATACAGATATACAAAATATTATAGGTTGATTGGTTATATAGATTGAGATTGGGCCGGATGCATGGATGAAAGGAAATCGACTTCAAGGTGTTCATTTAGCATGGGTTCAACAATATTCTCTTGGACTACTAACAAGCAATCGACGATGTCTCTCTCCACAATAGAAGAAGAGTATAAAGAAACAATGATAACAACATGTGAAGAAGTTTGGTTGAGATGAATTTTGGATGATCTACGTGAATAGAAAGAGAAACCCACTCAATTTATATGCGATAATAACAGTGCTATTAAAATGACCAAAAATCCAATTTTTCATAAGAATACCAAGCATATTGATATTTGTATCATTTTGTTCGAGATTTTGTTTAGCAAGGAGTGATCTCGATTGAGTACTACATAAAATATTAACAGGTAGATGGTATTACTATCTAAGGAAATTTTCTACAAATTTAGAGATGATATTTGAATATTTCCAAATGTTCATTATGGGGGAGAAATATTGGAATAATGACTCATTTTTCAATATGTAATAGATGCCTTGAGAGATTTATGGACTGATTTGAGGAGTGATTAATGAGATATTTGTGGAGTGATTTGTGGAAATGATTGAGATATTATAGGATATGGAATACACTCCTCATATATAAATATGTTCCTCTGTTAATGAAATTGGAATGAGTCTGTGTGATTATTTTCAAAAAAAAATATTTGTCATTTTTTTTTTGTTGGTGTGTTTTCTTTCATCTCTGGAAAAATAGTTTGGACTGGGATATTGTCAGGGATTACCTTCTTTGAGAAAGAAACATGGAATATTGGATGTACACATGAATATGGAGGTAGCTCCAATTTATAATCCATACTTCCAATCCTCTGCAACATGTTATAGGGGCCATAATACCTTGGAGATAATTTATTTTCCTTCTTTTGTTGCTTGAGGGAGATCTATTTATATGGTTGCAGTCTCACAAATACCCAATAACCCACTTCAAATTATTTTTCACTGTGATTTTTATATTCTTGTTGTTTCATCCTATTTTGTGTAATAACCAATTTTTCCTTCAACAATTTTAGAACCTCTTTTTGGTGTTGGATGTGATCCTCTATTGCTTTGGTCTTAATAGTCATTTTCAAGGGTGATGTGATGGATGGAGGATGATGCCCATAAAGTTCCATAAATGGTGAAATTTTTTATGAAGTATGGAAGAATGTGTTGTACCACCATTCTACCAAGGGAAACCATTTGACCCATTGTGTTTTTTTATCACACGCAATGAAACATGTATAAATTAAGGTGTATAATTACAACTCATGAAATTATAATCTAAATCAAGAGACATAATCCTATTCTATTGTTAGGCGGAATTCAATTCACAGTTTAGAACAACAATAATAAACATACAATAAGATATAACTTCCCATGCACAATATTTTTCTAGTGGAAAACAACTGCTAAAAACCCTTTATGCATGATTGCATTAATATGAATAATAAAGAATGCATTACAATTGATAGCTCACTTTGACCTCAACCTGTAAGTGAACAAACTATTTATGACCTCACTGAGAACATTTAACCCAAACTTTATCAAATTCTACCTCAACCTGAGCCCCTATTTCCTTGCGCAAATCCTAAATAATTTTGTCCCTATTATTTATGAATTTACCTCCAATTCATTGCGCAATTCCCAAGGTTGATCATCTGACTGCATGCAACACCTGTACACTCAAGACTAGTCTACAATTGATGTTACACTTCCTTGGAATCTCCACCACAACTGGGGAACTTGAATTCTTGGCATGCACTAGCTATTTTGGTTTGATTGATCAATTATCTAGATGATCACTAAGTTATATTGTTGTACCAATGCAAAACTGACCTTTCGCTAGTTCCTCTAACAGTTAGAACTAGTTTAACTGGAAAAAAAAAAAAAAAAACTTAAAATAACTAACCTTGAATGCTACAAATTAGCAATCACACATGCTTAACTCAATTCCAAACCCTCTAACTCAAATTTACTAATCTAAGTGACAAGAGCCATGTCACCTCAATTAATTGCCTCCAAGTTTTCTACTAATGTGGAAATTCGAATTTTCTCAATTTGACCAAGGAAAAGTCAAATTGAGACTTTCTTGTTTCATTTTCAACACTCACTCTCATCAAGAAAGGGATTATCAACCACCCCTATCCTGCACCTATGGAATTCAAACTTCCCTCTTGACAAATCCTTCATCAAGATGTCAACATATTGTTCCTATGTCAAAATGTATTGTAGAAACATTATCCGCCTCTTAACACAATCCCATTAATGGTGATATCGAATATCTATATGCTTGGATTGATCGTGATATACCATATTATCGGAGAGATTGATGCAACTATTATTATCACAATAGATCACAGTTGGATCCTTCGTCTAATCAAATAGTCCCATAAGTATCTTTCTCATCCATATTGCCTCACATGTTTCTTTACTTGCATCCATGTATTTTGCTTCTACCGAGCTGAGCGCAATAGATATTTTATTCATGTTGTACCAGGAAACTGTTGCAGCCCCAACATTGAAAATTCCACATGATGTACTCTTTCGGTCAGATAAATTCCATTCCCAATCTACATCTGTGAAGCTACACAACTTCACTCCCTATGTCTGTATGTACCATAATCCATACTGGATAGTGCCTCTGAGGTACCGTAAAACATGCTTAGTTGCCTTCCAATATAATTTGGTTGGCCTAACCATAGTTTGGCTCAGATGGTTGAATGCATAACACATATTTGTTCATGTATTCACAAGATACATTAGTGAAACCACTAGCTGCTGATAAATGGTAGCATCCACTTCTTCACCTGAAGTGGCATCCTCCTTCCTCCAGTTTGTTGCTAGAGGTTCCTCTATGGGTTTACAACTCTCCATGAAGAATCTTTGCAATCTCTCATTTGTATAATTTCCTTGAGATACAAACAATTCCCCATCGCCTTGCCATACTTCCAATGTGAGGAAGTAGTGCATGAGACCCATGTCCTTCATTTAAAATTCCTTTGCAAGGTCCTCCTTGGAAGATCTGATCAACTGCTCATCACCAGTTAATATCAAATCATCAACATATAAAACAATAGTAAGCAATTTAAATTCTACCAATTTATTATATAGGTTTGCATCTGCTTCACTTTTGGTGAATCCAAAACCAATGAGATAAATGTCGATCCTAGTGTACCAAGCATGAGTTGCTTGTTTGAGACCGTACAATGCTCGCTTGAGTCTTCATACATGATAATCTTGATTAAATGTCTCAAAACCTTCTGGTTTCTCAATGTACACCTCCTTGTTAATTACCCAATTGAGAAATTTTGTTTTTACATCCATCTAGTTGATCTTCCACCCCATTTGTGCGGCCAGTGAAAGAATTGATCTAATGGATGAATACCTTGCTAAGAGAGACAATTTTTCCTCATATTTAATTCCCTCAACTTAAGAGAATACTTTGGAAACAAATATGGACTTATACTTCTCTATGCTTTCGTCTATTGCATGCTTTACCATTAATATCCATCTTAAATCCACAACTGATTTATCTGTCGATCTTGGGACCACTTCCCAAACATTGTTATTTACAATGGATTCATATTATTACACAATTACATCAACCCAAAAGGTTTCGCAACTGCATCCTCGAAATAGGATGAATCATTCTCTATAATCTCAATCATTAGATCCATGTATCCAGTGTACCTCTTAGATGACCTCTTTTTCCTGCGCAAATTTGAAGGAGCTCCCACATTCTCCCTTGCATCCTACACTAATCTATCAACTTCTATTGTTCTTTTTTTTCCTTCTCTGGATGGTTCTACTTGAGTGGATGTCTCCACTCTCTACTCCTCAACTTGTGGTTGCTCCAAAAATCCACGGGGCTCCTACTTTGGAGCTAAAAGCTCCTCTTCTAGTGGGATCTGAAGCTCCCTCTCAAGAGAGCACTACATTACTTTATCCTCATCAAAATTTACATCCGTTTACACAATTTTCATTCTGAGGGAAGATAAGTACACATGGTAATTGCGTGGAGTTTTGGTGTAACCCAAAAAAACTCCCAACTATGTTGTAGGCTCAATATTCTTCCAATAATATTTGGAGATATGGTAGTAAACATAAGCTTCAAAAATCCTAAAGTGACACACATCAAGCTCCTCCTTGAGAAATACTCCTCTAGCGTGATCATACCAACAATCCGATGGAGACTTTGGTTCTACAAGTATATTATTGTATTACATGTTGTTGAAATGGCACCCCAAGGGGGCTTCTGATTTATTTTCTCCTTAATTAAATTGGAAGAGAAATTGTAATTTCATCTCATGATAGTTTGTATTAATTATGTAGGTTTTAACTCTGTATATAAATTATCTACAAACGAATCTTAAAACAGAAAATAAAAAATAGCGAGAGCATAAAACATAAAACAGATAAACACAAATATTTTCCCCTGGATCCCAAATCGGGACGACCAGCTTGATTTTTCATTATATTCCTTTTAGTGTTACAACACATATATATACATGTCGAAGAATACATAAACCCCAATTCATTAACCTTGGATTAGAACATAACCATAGTTCCCTTGACCAGATCTACAAAATACCAAGGGCCAAAAACCATCATCCCCCAAAACCATGTGCAAACTCATGCACAAAACCATGGGTGGGTCGACCTATGAGTGGGTCCACACACCAAAAAAAAAAATTCCACCGACGCAACGTACAGCGCATGGGTCTAGTCGTGGAAATAATATAACACATACCCAACATTCTCCCACTTTTTGTTTTCTTTCCAAAAGGGGGCCACAAGAGAGATTAGTCATTATCCCAGCTCTGCAACACCCATTGTTTCTCTACACCAAGAAAATTTCTGAGTGCTCACAAACTTCGTCAATGCATCTGCAACATTCTTCAAAGTGTCCACCTTTACCAGCAACACCCTTTTATCCTCAACCATATCTCTCACAAAGTGATATTGAACATCAATGTGCTTTGTATTTGAATGATAAGCAGGGTTCTTAGCCAAGAAAATTGCACTTTGGCTATCACAGTCTTTCCCTATAGCTCGCTGCACCAACCCCATACTTGAACACAATCTCTACAACCAAACTTCTTCCTTGCTTGCATGAGTGGCTGCCATGCATTCTTCCTCTGTAGTTGAAAGAGCCACTACAAACTGTCTTTTACTCATCCAACTAAATTCACCTCCAAATAGGCTAAACATATACCCACTTGTAGATCTCCTAAGTTAGATATAACACATACCCAACAAGTTAACCGAGTTAGAATGATTGAGTTAACTTAGGAAATTTGATTTGAGGGTCAGAGAGGAGGCATGTAGAGTTATCCCATGATTTAAGGGGGGTCCAATTACAATTATTTGTGAGCTGTAATTAGTTAACTCAATTAATTGAGTTAAAATAAATTTAACTAGTTCTAACTGAGAGATGAGCTAGTGAGAGGTCAAGTGAATTAAATCTTATTTAAATCACAAGTAGTGATCAATCAGTTAACTGATAAATCATTATAAATAGTTGTTTCATGTTATTTCTAAGGAAGGCCCAGTTGAGATTGAGGTTAAAGGGATGATAACTATCAGTTGTATAATTAGAAAATTATACAGGTCAGTTATAGAATCATGTGGAGGCCAAGGAATCATTGCGCAATAAATTCAAGGGAAATTTATATTTAATAGGGTGAAAATTCCTCCAAGAATGCATGAGAAATGCATGCTGAGTAGAAGCTGAGAATTGGTTAAGTAATTGGTTTATTTTTCCTAGATCAGAGTGAGACAGTTGGCAGAGTGCAGAAATTTCTTTGAGAGAGAAAAGCATCGTATTGTTTCATGATCTTGACTGTAAAGAATATACAGATAGTGTGATTTTAAGCAGTGTTCTCTCCCCAGATACATCTTCTGTTTTTCGATTGATTGCCTCTTTCTCTTACTTGTTATGTGATTGTGCGATCATCTTTTGTTTCCGAAAATTGTAGAAGGATTTAGTATCTTGTTTTAGTACATTACAAGATTAGTTTGAATATTGTTGTTATATTTTCTACATGGTATCAGAGCACCATGACTCAAAATAAGAAGAGAAGAACATAGATTTTTTTATCAGGTTCAAATTTGCAGATTTATTCTTCAGGATCCAGCAACAGATCAAGATGTATTTCAATGGCTTTAGAATTGAATATGCACTCGAGAGAAATTTGAATTACATTGCATGGAAGGAAAGAATGGAGGAAGTGTTTGAGGAAAATTGACTAAAGGATTTCACAAATACAGATGTCTCAGAGCTCGCAGCAGAAGATGTTGGGGAAAATACTAAGAGGGGGGGGTGAATCAGTATTTAGTGCTGACTAAATTTTTTTTTAACTTTTCTAGCTTTTAAACCCATACGCTACTTTAATGAACACAACTCGCATATACACGCGGATCTCCTTAAGTAAACTCGTGTATGCTCAGAGATCTAAATATGCATTTAATTCTTAACTTAGATCATTACATCATTCATTCATCAGATGTTTATTAAGCAGTAAACAGGTGCAGTAAGAACAGAATAAATCACCACACATAAGCAACACACATGAACACCAGGATTTAAGGTGGAAACCCAATTCGGGAGAAAACCACCGCTGTCGTCGTCTCAGTCTTAAATATTTATTATATAAAGAAAACTTCTTACAATCATGTACTGGCGCAGACTCATACCAGCACGCAGGCACCCACCTGCAGAAGGCTACAACCTTCTCTCGTTTACCAGCCTCTCCTAGAAGGGAGCTACAACCCCCTACTCCCATTTACCAGCCTCTCCTAGAAGGGAGCTACTACCCCCTGCTCTCATTTACCAGCTACCATTGGAAGGGAGCTACTACCCCCTCACTGAAGGCTTTGACCCTCAGCACCACTATAGACCATGTTTCATCAATTTTCAAACTGGATCAAATAGCTTCAACACAACCCTTCACTTACCAACAAATATACTTCACCCAATGCTTCAAACAGAACAGTGAAACCATTGTAACCAGAATATCAGAGATAACCCAGACTTCAGAATAGATATGCATAAACACATTCAACCTTGAGCAATCACTAGTTCAGATACCATACGTGCTTTTATTTAATCAGACCCGCGTATACACACGCTTTTCATGAAACGAACCTGCGTATACATCTGTGCATTTCTCAAAAGACCCTAACTTCCCATACGTGCTTTTATTTCATAAGATCCGCGTATACACACGCTTTTCATGAAACGAACCTGCGTATAGATCTATAAAAGATAAACTTTGCAGAACAAATCAGATCTATGAATTTACCCAGATTTTTCAATTTCTTCATCATATTTGCGCCAGGTCTTCATCACTTCTTTTCAGATCATCCTAGAGATTCATCATCTCTAGATCTAGAAATCTTGAACCTTCATCATATTCATAGGTGCATCATAGATTCAAATCAATTAAGAACAGAGTTCAACCATGCAGATATACTTCAGAGTGAAGTATTCATTAAAGCCCAGACACTTGCACACCCTTGCACTATGATTTCCTTCTCCTTAAATAGAATTAGCCTTTGTCAATACCATGAGTCAAAACCACACCACTTCCGATGGTATTCCTGGACGGGATCAAATATATAATCCAGCACTCAATACAATGGGTCAATACCATGGTAATGCCCCCTGGTTTTATAAAAATAGAGCGCAAATTGGCATACGCGAATTGGCACGTACTTTTCCACGTGCATACGCTACTTCACCTTAACAAACCTGCGTATTCTTTGTAGCATAACTTATTTATCATTATTCTAGCACTTTCTAAATTCCTTTCTTCTGCTACTGTAGATACATCAGATTTACATTATTAACAACTCATCAAGTCAGTTTCCATCAAGAACAACTTCATTAAGCAGGTTCCATCAAAGTCAACACATTGTATCACATTGCCAACAATCTCCCCTTTAACTCATCAATTAGGTTGTCATCAACTTTATCAAGTAGGTTGCCATCAAGGACAACATATGCCAACAATATCCCCCTTTGGACTTGATGGCAACCATGATGGTGTTTGATCATCACAACAGATAGATACAATGAATATAACCATTATGCAAACACCATGATGCTCTCCCCTTATTCAAACACCATGTTACTCTCCCCCTTTGACATCAAGGGAAAAGGGCAGATGAAAACCGAAACAAGGTTTTTCTCCTCATGTAGAAAGAAGAGCTCTGTAGATCTGATGTGCACTGAAGTTACCTTGCTCCCCCTGAGTTCATGCTGAATCTTTAAACATATTATTCAATGAAGTACATGACTTTATGACCTACCAAGGAATCATACTTACATCAATGATCCAACCAAGTAGATTTACATATGTGACTCAAGTACCCAACCAAGTGAGTTTACACATATGACCTTTTCATCAAATTACAAATATGACCTTTTACAAAAAATACCAAAAGGACCTCAAGAAAGAGATCATATTTCAGAATCATCATAATGCCAACAATGCATTACATTCAGCAAGGCTAGTGCTCCCCTGAAACTGTGCATCCAGTGCATCCTTTCCATATGACCAAAACTCCTCCTTAGCTTTGTGCAACCTGAACACTTTCAACAGCCAATCATCAAGGCATCTTCACCCAATATCAGAGAATGAAACAGAAATATAAGAGCTGAAACATCATCAGAGATACCAAACAGCACTGCAGCTGTGCTACAGAATGCTGACCCCAAGTAAAATTTGTCAGCAATTAACCATACGCGGTTTTATTTGTAAAAACTCGCATATATACACGACTGTCTTTCAGGAAACCCACGTATCCAATTTAGTCTTATGAATTTAAGCAGATCTGATCTTTTGCATGGTGGAGACTACTCCCAGCTTATGTCTGAGATATTCGAACACTTCCCTGGGGAGAGGTTTGGTAAATATATCAACCACTTGTTCTTTGGAGGGAACATACTCCACTTTCACCTTTTGTTCAAGCACTTGTTCATGTAAGAAGTGATACTTGATGGGAATGTACTTGGTATTTGAATGCATAATAGGATTCTTTGAAATACTGATGGCACTTGTATTATCACACATAATGGAGACAGGAGGTGAGCACTTGATTTGAAAGTCTTGTAAGGTTTGCATCATCCAAAGAAGTTGCGTGCAACATGATGCGGCAGCCACATATTCTGCTTCTGCTATAGATAAGGCAATAGAGTTTTGCTTCTTGCTGAACCAAGATACTAACTGGGGCCCCATATAGAATGCACCACCACTAGTGCTTTTCCGATCATCAACATTTCCAGTCCAGTCTACATCAATGTAAGCATGAAGAGTAAGATCAGCATTTTTTGGATACCATAGTCCAAAGTCTTGAGTTCCTTGTAGATATTTGAATATTCTTTTGACAGCCTGAAGGTGAGACTTTTTTGGATTAGCTTGGAATCGTCCAACAATCCCAACTACATGCATAATGTCTGGTCTAGTCCTAGTGAGATAAAGTAGAATTCCTATCATAGATCTGTATTCTGGTTGATTCACCATGGGAGAATCATCATGATAACTAAGATTACATCCGGTTATCATTGGTGTACTTACAGGTTTGCACTCTTCCATGCCATACTTCTTCAGAATTTTCTTAAGGTATTTTTCCTGTGATAAGAATATGCCATCTGTAGTTTGATGCACTTGTAAGCCAAGAAAGAATGTTAGTTCCCCAAGTAAAGACATTTCAAATTCTTGCTGCATAACAGAAGCAAATTTCTGACTCATAGATTCTTCATTACTTCCAAAAATGATATCATCAACATATACAACCACAATCAATAGTTTTTCATTTTCAATTTTTGTGTACAAGTTGCTATCAGTAGATCCCTTTGAAAATCCTTGTTGATGAAGATATTTGTCAAGACAATAATACCATGCCCTTGGAGCTTGTTTGAGACCATATAGAGCCTTTTTAAGTCTACAAACAAGATTTTCATCATTTCCCAAAATGTAGTATTCTGGTTGTTCTATATAAACTTCTTCTTCTAGATCACCATTGAGAAATGCAGATTTAACATCCATTTGATAAACTTTGATTTGTTGAAAACTTGAAAAAGCAAGAAACATTCTTATGGCTTCAAGTCTAGCTACAGGAGCAAAAGTTTCTTCAAAGTCTATATCTTCTTGTTGAGTATACCCCTTGCAAACAAGTCTAGCTTTATTTCTTACAACATCCCCATTCTCATTTAACTTGTTTTTGAATATCCATTTAGTTCCAATGACAATTTTGTTATGAGGTCTTGGCACTAATTCCCAAGTGTGATTCTTTTCAATTTGATCAAGCTCTTCATTCATGGCTTGAACCCAACATGCATCTTTGCTAGCTTGATTGACATTTTGTGGTTCAATGGTGGATAGAAATGCCAGATAGCTAGAAGATCCTACAAGAGTCCTTCTTGTTTGTACACCTGATCCCTTATCTCCCAAAATTTGAGATTCTGGATGATTCTTTTGAACATATCTGGATGGAGCTTTTTCAGATAAATCATCTTCAGGTTCTTCATTGGGTTCACTGTATATATCATTGCTATTTGATGTAAAAGGACATAAGTCACTATCGTCTTCATTTGTTGTTTGTTTTTCTTCTTTTGGGGCTGCAAGAGACTCATCAATAACAACATCAATACATTCAACAATCTTCCGAAGTCTTTTATTGTAACATTTATAAGCTCTAATCGTAGAGGAGTAACCAAGAAGTATTCCTTCATCTGCTCTAGGTTCAAACTTGCCAAGTTTTTCATCATTATTTTTGATAAAGAATTTACTTCCAAAAATTCTAAAATGCTTCACAGTGGGTGAATTACCATACCAGAGTTCATATGGAGTTTTGTCACTATTTACATGAACATGTGCCTTGTTGAGAATTTTTACCGCTGTATGTGCTGCTTCTCCCCAAAATGTGACAGGTGTTCCAGAATCATCAAGCATAGCTCTAGCCATTTGTTGAACAGTTCTATTCATTCTTTCTGCTACACCATTTTGATGTGGAGTGCCAGCTTCAGAAAACTGTCTTTTTATGCCATGTTGTTCACAAAATTCAAGGAATTCATCTGAAGTATATTCTCCTCCTCGATCAGATCTAAGACATTTGAGTTTTGGATCTAATTCATTTTCAACCAGAGCCTTGAAAATCTGAAATTTCTCAAATGCTTCATCTTTGTGTTTAAGCAACCCAATCCAACACATTCTAGAGTAATCATCAATAAATAAGATATAGTATTGTTCACCACGAGGTGAATTTTTCCTCATAGGTCCACATATGTCAGTATGAATGAGTTCAAGAGGCCTACTTGATGATCCTTCCTTAGCATTAAATTGCACTCTGGTCTGCTTGTTGAATTGGAAAGATTTGCATATGATGCTTTCAGGTAGAGTAATATTGGGAAGACCACGAACAGCATTAAGTCTGCTTGATTTGTTGATTGAAGAGAAGCTTAGATGCCCCAACCTTCTATGCCATAGCCAGTTTTCTTAAGATTTACTCAAGTAACATTGTTCTTTGCAGTTTTTCAATACATACAGGTTGCTTGGAGTTCTTTTTCCTTTTACAATTGTTTTACATGTATCAAGATCACGAACCACACATTCTTTTGAACTAAAGACAACTTCAGTTCCTTGATCACACATTTGACTTACACTTAACAGGTTATTCCTTAAACCATCCACATACATGACATCATTAGCCTTCACCTTTTCTTTTAGAAACACAGACCCTTTTCCTTTAATTACAGCAGGAGTATCATTTCCAAATGTAACTTTCTTTTCCTTTTCTAGAGCACTATATGCAAGAAGTTTGTTTTTGTCACCTGTCATGTGTCTTGAGCATCCACTATCAATGTACCATTGATTTTCTTCACCTTCTACAAATAATGCTATGCCACAATTTTCAACCTGTAATTCCTTCTTTTTCCATACTTTGGAACTTGAAGGAAAATGCTCTTTTGGCTAAACTTTGCTCCTGCATTCAGATTCTTCATGCCCAAAGTTATTGCAATAAGCACATTCAACTTCATTTAGAAGAGGAGAAAATTTTTTATAGGTATTCTTCTCAAATTCAATCCTTTTATTTCTTGCTTCTCTAGTCATGATGGTTTTATATGCAACACATTGAACAACTTTATGACCAAAATTGTGACATGAGAAACATTGTCCATTGAAGAAGAAATTTTTGCGATCATGAAATCTTCTACTTGGATTTACCTGTTGATTGGTGTTTCTTTGAGAGATATTCCTGTTAGTGTTCTTTGAATTGAGATGATCATGCTTTACCTGTAATGATTTTTTATTCCCTTGTTGAGTGGCAGAATTTTGTAAACCAGCTGTAGCTACTTTTAGATACTTTGGTGCTGAAGCCTGAGAAGACTCTCCAGTATATCCAAGACCTGTCTTTATAAGAGGAGAACATTGTACCTTGATAATCTCATCTAAGGTTTCAGATCCTTTAGCAAATCTAAAATTTAGAGTCTTTACTTTCTCAAAATATTTTCTTAGACTTACCACTTCACATTCTAATTTTTCAATGTGTTTCTTTTCTCCTTCAACCTGCTTTTCCAGAGTCTCTATTGTTATTTTCCATTCTTCTAAGAGTATTTTACTTTCTTCTAAGCGTATTTTGAGTTGATTTTTTTCTTCAAGAAAGTCATTGTCCTCTAGAGCATCCACAAAAGTATCATTTTCTTCTCTAGATTCAAATGCCATGAGAAGTCTAAGATCTTGTTCATATTCTTCCTCACTATCAGATAACCCATCATTGTCTTCATGAGTATAGTAACTTTTTCTAGTGTTAAACCGATTCTTATTCCTTCTTGCTACTTCCTTCCCTTTTGCAGGTGTTTCTTTATGAGGACACTTAGCAGCATAATGACCAATTCTTCCACACTCAAAACTTTTGAAAGGAAGCTTACCTTTGAACCATCCTGTGCCAACTTGAAGTTTCTTTACAAAATTTGCCTCATCTTCTTCTGAGATATATCCTAATCCTTCTGCTTCTTGTACTTCTTTCCCTTTAGTAGAAGCTCTGAAGACAGCCTCTTTGACTTCATATGGTCCTCCTCTTTTCACTTCATATGCGGTTAGTATGCCATGAAGTTGTACCACAATACAATTTTGAAGATCCTATTTTTCTTCAAGAGCAGAAACTTTTGACTCAAATTTTGTTGTTAGTGATCTTAAAATTTTCTCAACCAAAGTAGATTCGGTTATTGTTTCTCCCAGATTTCTCATACGATTTACAACATCATCAATACGTAAAAAGAAACTAGAAATACTCTCATAACTATGCATCTTTAAATTTTCATATTCAATTCTGAGAGTTTGGAGTTTTTCACTTTTTACCTTTGCATCACCTTCATAACTTAGAATGATTTTGTCCCACATTTCCTTTGCTGTATTTAGCTGCATAACTTTGACAAATTCAGATTCAGTCAGACTTCCCGTTATAGCATTGACCACCTTTGCATTTGATTCATAATTCTTCTTTTCAGTCGGATCTGTTGGTATTGTAGCTGGATATTGATATCCTTGTTGAAAAATGGCCCATACATCTGTTCCCATAGACTGAAGATAGGATCTCATCCTTGTTTTCCAGAAGATTAAATTGCTTCCATTAAAGAGCGGAGGCTTGATAGATGTTGTTCCATCTTGATTGCTCATCTTGCTTGATCTTCCTTCTAGCGGCTAAGCTTTTTCAGAAGGACCTGCTCTGATTCCAATTGTTGGGAAAAATACTGAGAGGGGGGGGGTGAATCAGTATGTAGTGCTAACTGAAATTTTTTTTAACTTTTCTAGCTTTTAAACCCATACGCTACTTTAATGAACACAACTCGCGTATACACACGGATCTCCTTAAGTAAACTCGCGTATGCTCAGAGATATAAATATGCATTTAATTCTTAACTTAGATCATTGCATCATTCATTCATCAGATGTTTAGTAAGCAGTAAACAAGTGCAGTAAGAACAGAATAAATCACCACACATAAGAAACACACATGAACACCAAGATTTAAGGTGGAAACCTAATTTGGGAGAAAACCACCGCTGTCGTCGTCTCAGTCTTCAATATTTATTATATAAAGAAAACCTCTTACAATCATGTACTGGCACAGACTCATACCAGCACGCAGGCACCCACCTGTAGAAGGCTACAACCTTCTCTCATTTACCAGCCTCTCCTGGAAGAGAGCTACAACCCCCTGCTCTCATTTACCAGCCTCTCCTAGAAGGGAGCTACTACCCCCTGCTCTTGTTTACCAGCTACCACTGGAAGGGAGCTACTACCCCCTCACTGAAGGCTTCGACCCTCAGCACCACTGCAGACCATGTTTCATCAATTTTCAAACTGGATCAAATAGCTTCAACACAACCCTTCACTTACCAACAAATATACTTCACCCAATGCTTCAAAAAGAACAGCGAAACCACTGTAACCATAATATCAGAGATAACCCAAACTTCAGAATAGATATGCAGAAACACATTCAACCTTGAGCAATCACTAGTTCAGATACCATATGTGCTTTTATTTAATCAGACCCACGTATACATGCGCTTTTCATGAAACGAACCCGCGTATACATCTGTGCATTTCTCAAAAGACCATAACTTCCCATACGCGCTTTTATTTCATCAGATCCGCGTATACACGCACTTTTCATGAAATGAACCTGCGTATAGATCTATAAAAGATAAACTTTGCAGAACAGATCAGATCTATGAATTTACCCAGATTTTTCAATTTCTTCATCAGATTTGCGCCAGGTCTTCATCACTTCTTTTCAGATCATCCTAAATATTCATCATCTCTAGATCTAGAAATCTTGAACCTTCATCATATTCATAGGTGCATCATAGATTCAGATCAATTAAGAACAGAGTTCAATCATGCAGATATACTTCAGAGTGAAGTATTCATTAAAGCCCAGACACTTGCACACCCTTGCACTATGATTTCCTTCTCCTTAAATAGAATTAGCCTTTGTCAATACCATGAGTCAAAACCACACCACTTCAGATGGTATTCCTGGACGGGATCAAATATATAATCCAGCGCTCAATACAATGGGTCAATACCATGGTAATGCCCCCTAGTTTTATAAAAATAGAGCGCAAATTGGCATACGCGACTTGGCACGTGCTTTTCCACGTGCATACGCTACTTCACCTTAACAAACCCGCGTATTCTTTGTAGCATAACTTATTTATCATTATTCTGGCACTTTCTGAATTCCTTTCTTCTGCTACTGTAGATACATCAGATTTACATTATTAACAACTCATCAAGTCAGTTTCCATCAAGAACAACTTCATTAAGCAGGTTCCATCAAATTCAACACATTGTATCACATTGCCAAAAATCTCCCCTTTAACTCATCAAGTAGGTTGTCATCAACTTTATCAAGTAGGTTTCCATCAAGGACAACATATGCCAACAGAAGATTCTCAACTTCTTGATGCATGGAAGAATAATGTAGCAAAGGCGAGAAGGATCTTGTTAGAGGGAGTTAGAGATCATATTGTCTCGAGTCTCCATGAGAAGGCTACTCCATATGCGATGTGGAAGGCCTTAACAGATATATATCAGAATAGTAGCGACCACAGGTAGTTGGCACTGAAAGACAAGCTCAAGAAGATCAAAATGGATAAGGGCGACACGATCCAAAAATACTTGACAAAGTTCACTCAGTGTAGAGATGAGCTTGGAAGTGTGGGGATAATTGTTACCTCAGATGATTTGGTGAGCCTAGATCTTCTAGGCCTTCCCAAGAGCTATCATAGCTACCAGGACTCTATGAATGAGAGGGAGAATCTACTAGATTGGGAGAGACTATGGTCTGATATGGCACAATAAGAAATTCGATGGAGCAACAGATATGGATCCTAATCAAAGACTGATGATGAGGAGAATTGTGCCTTGGCTGGAAAGGTGAAGAAATGAAAAGGGAAGAAATACCATGCCAAATATGTGTCTAGCAAGGTAGGAAAGAAGCGAGACTTGTCAAAGGTAATATGTTTCAACTTTCATGAGCATGGACATTATGCCACAAAATTTCCACAAAAGAAGAACAACAAGAAGGCCTCAAGAGGAGAAATAGGTGAAGCATTGGCTTCACAGTTCAATTTGGACTTCACCCTCATCACATGCATGGTTTCATCGGTTATGGGTTTTGTGTGGTACTTGGATAGTGTAGCTTCATTCCATATGACTAGAAACAAATAATTCTCTAGTAGCTTGGAGGAGAAGGATCTCTAGATGCACATCAATATGGGTGACGATGGGAGGTATATCGCTACCAGTGTAGGTACAATTACCTTTCAGAGATAGTCGAGTAATCCACTCACATTAAAATATGGCATGTATGTTCTTGGTTTACATAATAATTTGGTTTCTTTTTCCATGTTGTAAGATCATTTTTATGATGTGATCTTCAGTGAATGAAAGTCGTTCCTTCGTCACAAAGCCACGAAACAGGTGAAAAATATTGTGGTTCGACTAAAGAATCCCTATAAACAGAATGTAGAGGATTGTGTAGCACTAAGCAGTAAAGCAGAGAAGGTTGAAATTTGAGACATCAGTGAGTTATGGCACGGGAGGTTGGGCCATCTACACCACAACGTTTTGAGGATCATGCAACATATTTCTACAATACTTCCAAAGGGTGCACTTGCGCAAAGAGACACATGCAAAGGGTGTACATTATGGAATTTACCAAAGCCACCTTTCACGATGAGGAAATTTGAGCCAAGGAAATCCTTGAGAGAGTTCACTGAGATGTGTGTGGACCATTCTCGACAAATTCCACAACAAATAATAGGTATTATGTTATTTTTTTTTTATGATTTTTCAAGAAAGTGTTGGATTTACTTCATGAAGAATAAAGATCAGACGTTCTCCAAGTTTTGTGAATTCAAGGCACTTTTTGAGAAAGATACAAGGAAGAAGGTGAAGGCTCTGAGGAACGACAATGGTGGAGAATACATCTTTAAAAAATTCAAGAACTTATGAGCCTCAGAAGGAATTCGAAGAGAATTGGTTGCACCTCACAACCCACAACAAAATGGGTTTACAGAAAGAAAGAAAATAACTATTGTGGGACAAGCACAAGCTATGTTGCATGATAAGGGCCTATTATTGCATCTATGGGTATAAGCATGCAATACACCAGTATTTGTGTAGAACAGAAGTCCTCATCAGATACTTGGGATGAGTACACTAGAGGAGGATTTTTCAGGTAAGAGACTGAATGTGTTGTATTTTAAAATTTTTGGTTTAGTGATTAGGAAAATTTTGAGGTCTAAAATGGGCCTCCTAAGGAAATTATAAAATAATAGTGGAAATAATAAAATAATATTAGATTACCTCATCAAATTTAGAGGGAAAAAATAAAAAACTATTTTTTCAACTCGTATTTTCAACTTATCTCCCTATGAGTTTACTCAAATTTTGAGCGAGAATACTCGTTGGATGTATAATTTGATTCCTCATCCAAGGATTACCCATGTTGCATAATTTCGATGGACCCTGATACACGAAAAATGAGAAATACCTAAAAAATGTGATTGCAATCACATTTTTTCATGTATTTCTCCGTTTTCCTGTAGAAGGGTCCATCAAAAGTATGCAACATGGGTACTCCTTGGATGAGAAATTGAATTTTGTATAGAATGAGTAATACCGCTCGAAATTTGAGTTTAAAATACAATTGAAAAAGTAGTTTTATTATTTTATTATTTTTTAATCTTTTTACTTTTTTACCCCAAAAATGGCGAATCATCCCCCATGGTTGACATCATCATCTTTAATACTATTGGTTCTTGTAAAGTTTATTTTGGTTGTACATTTTCCTTAGGAGGCCCATTTTAGACCTCAAAAGCTCCAATGTCTTTTTATTTCCATGTAACCAAAGATGTTATGAAGAAGCTAGAGCCAACAATAGAGTTGGGGATATTTTTGGGGTACATTGATACACCTCACAACTATCGGGTGACTTGCCAAAACAGAGGATGATAGTGATAAGAAGATATGTGTAATTCAATGAAGATAAAGCCATATGATTTTCCCTTGAGAGGGAGTGTTACAGTACAAATGACCTCCTCATCAGCTCAGAGGAGAAGGACACATGGAAGGAAGAAAATGACCTAGACAGAGACCTATTTTGCCAAGGTAATGCACCCTAGAGACAACTAGGTCGAGTTATAACGCAACCCTTTCTCTTTAAGGGAGCGTTAGTGCCTAGGTTAATGCACGGTATTGCCTAAGGGGCAGTGTTACCCATGTTTCATGAAGAAAAAGGGAAAAATTCTACAGTAATTGACTGACATTTCTGTCTTTTTCTCAAGGAGTCAGTCCAAAAAGTAGGCAACTTGCGGTGCAAGCCTCTGATTGGGCATTACTAAACCCAAATGAGCATCCAAAGAGGGAAAAAGCTAGGAAAAGCATGGAAACATCATGGATTTTTCCCTATTGGAACTAATGGAGAAGAATGGAAAGGTTGATTCTCCCAAACTCTTATAAATTGGAGGCTAGAGCTCATTGTCAAAGGTCGAAAGGTTGATTGTGTGAAGAGTGAACTTGTGTTGTTGAGTGTGAGGTTTTATGGTTGGCTAGGCTCATTAAGAAATCTTGGCCTAAGCATTGTCACACTTGGATATTGAGGAGAGAGAGTTAGGAGTTGAAGGACTAAGGGAAGCTTGACCAAACTGATGGTTATAATATTCCTTCTTTGAATAATAGAATTGCCTCTATTTTGTCCACTTGATGTCTTATTAACGCATCTATTTTTTATTTTTTTAAGATACATGTTATAAGTGGCTTAGATCTACACAGTTTTTTGTTTTATTATATACTTGTTTGATTGTTTGTAGTGATAATAATGTGACAATTATGCTAGCTTGTTGATTGTTTGAAGGATTCAGACTTGGAGCTAGTGAGGAGGAATTTCGCCACACTACATTGTGCTCTCTAACAGATCTACCATATACATAAGGTAATCCTTCAATACTTCACTTTATCAATCAAGCATTAATATGAACATGTATGTAGTTTCTTTGTGAATTTTGCAGCTAATCTAATTGTTTGCCTTGGGTTCCGGGAAGGCCCGAGAGGGATCTTACTCCAGCTACCACCTGTGCATTTTACCCCTAAGAAGAATTGGTGATCATATTGGGGACTAATCCTTAGTTCCTGGTGGTTTATTTCTGAGCCTTTAGTTATTTCCGTCTATCACTTCCCGTACTACTCACATCCCTTTCTGATAATTTCATATGCTCTCTGACCATTTCATCAGCTCACATTTTTCAGAACAAACCTTGCCCAACCATTATCTACAATTTATCCTCAGTAACACACCCCTTTTGTGTGTTACAGAGCATTATAATGCAGCTCCTACTTGAGAACAATGTGTTAGTTGTGCTATTAATGCACTGTACTCCTTGTTGGGCAGGGTTACTCAGCCTAAAACGTGTTATTTCACCCCTGTTGTGATTTCCTTGGTTGTTGAGTTGCTTGCTATCATTTTGGCTTCTCTGTTTTGGATCTCTATGCTTGTTTGCTTGCTAGGATATTAATTTTTCTTGTTTGAAAAGTTAGCTTAGTTGCATTTTTTTTTTTTTTTTGCTTGAGATAGCTGATTTCATTCTGTAATTTTTTGTTACATAGTTGTTAGTGAGGATATATATCTAAATATTTTTCGGCTGAACTAAATTATTAGTTTTTTACTGCTGCATGGATGTGTGAAAAAATTATCCTTATAGAAATAACTCTTTCATCGAATTGAATCTAAAAACCATTTTTAGCATGGTTTGAGTCAGAGTCGCATAAAATTTCATACGTCCAATCCCCCTCCAAAGACTTATAAGTAGGTACACTAAAATTAAGCGCTAATAAAATCAATCAATAACTCTTTTCTGAGCTTACACCAACATTAGTTCAGGCTAGGATCTTGGGATAGGAAGAGTGAGAAAACTACCCAAGATCACAAAACTTGAGACTAGTGTCATTAAAGAGCGAAAATCATGTTTCACTCATACTATTGGGACCACTCCACTTATACCAGATTTAAATGCGAGACAACACGGGGGTGTGTGAGAAGGTAGCCCGCATTTGATTGCATAACATTGGGCATTATGTTTATTGGGGTTCCCCTCAGGGATTTTGAAACTAGATCAGGGATCTAGGTGTTCTGCCCATACAGTGTGTTGTCTACAACCGTGACCCCCCTGATAGTATCTGTGATTTGAGGTATCCATAGTTGCCATACTTCTAGGGCCGTACATAAGGTGACTGGGGCGGGTTTCCCTGGTGCCTGACATAGACACACCTACTCTGTCTTTGGTTTTTGGGAGGGTACTCATCTTTACGAGAGTGCTTGGCCCCATTATCTAAGGTTCGGGTGAAGCTCAAGAGTAATCGTAACTGTACATATGACCATATCTCTCTGTATGCTATTGTGATATTGGGTTTCATCTCCAACAAACAGTAGTACTCATACATGGTCTTACCCCTTTGGATGCTTGATTGATTGACTTTAGAGTTCTTTTTTTTAGGTGTTTGGTTCAAATATCAGTGATACTTAATAATACATCACATTAAAATTTTGATAAAATTAACTGGTCATCATGGCGTCCTTTGACCCTCGTCGTCTTTCTAGGCAGAAGCAAGGTCTCCCTCCATTGACATTGGGGGAGGTGTCGAGTCTCGGTGACCTAGTGCCTTCTTCGGAAGAGCAGTCTCCAGTGTTGACCCCTAATTTTCACATTGCTCCTTACATTATGGAGTTGCCTGAGGATCCTTTCATTGAAGGAGTTGTACCTCCTTATAATCCTCCTCTCACTAACCCATTGGGGCCACTTTTGATTTAGGTAGCACCGCTACCATCCATATCTTCGACTGCACCCACATCCACTACACAACAGGTGACCTATGGGTCATTGCTGCTGGTGGCCAAATTGGTTCCACCACCATCTTCCTCGCCAGTTGTCAGTTCTTCACAACTAATTGGAAATCCTAGTAGCTAGAATATGCCTAGTCCTAGCAACTTGGTCACAACAACTATGAGTGGAATTCTGAACTCTTCATATTCCGCTACTATCATCTATTCTCCTGGACCTCTAGCTTCCGTTTCCACTAGCGGGGCTACCTCGGTTCCCTTCAGTAACCCTTTCGGTTGGAATCCATTGTTGAGTGTGATCCCTCAGCTGCTATTCCAAGGGGCAGTGTTACTAACCCTTACATGCCATGGGGCACTTCTATACCCCTACACTCTCTGGGACAAGCAGGTCTATCCATTGTTAATGTCATTCCTCTTAGTGTTCAACCTTATGGTGTAGGTTCTATGCCAATGGCCAATTATGCGGCTAGTAGTATGCCACAAGCTAAATCTATCGTGTCTATTTGGGAAACCATTCCCCAAAACAAATTGGGGCAAGGGGGAAACTATTACCCTAGGGTAAATCAGTCATTTCTCCCCCAATACAATATCCCCTATAGAAAACAACCTTACATCCCTACACCTCCACTAGCTGGAAATTAGTATTATCAGACAAGTCCTACTTATCTCGTTGGAAACACTTTGATGGGAGGACCCTACGATCCAAATGGTTAGCCAACACCTCCTTGGTTAGACTCAGGGGCGACAACACAATTTCCATTCTTGGTAGCTTTAGACATCCCTGATATGTATAAATTGACCAATGATCCCATCAATCATAACCCACTTTGGCCTCCTGTACCACATAAGATTCCATCATACATCCCTAAGTTTGAATGGAAGCAAGGGAAGGATCCAACTAGACACACCACAACCTTTCATTTATGGTATGTTTCTAATTCAATGGTGGATGATAGTATCTGGCTCAGGCACTTTCCCCGCACTCTCTACACAAAAACCTAGTGGCAAAAACAAGAAGAAAAATAAAAATATTGCTCCTTCTGAACAGCAGCCCAACAATCAGAATAATCCAAATCATAAAAATGCTACTAAAACTGACAAAGGAAAGGATAAACCTATTATATTCCCTTGCAAAATTTGTGCAGAGGACCACTTGACATATGTTGTTTGTTTCGGGTTTTTCTCAGTCCTCCAACTCCTCTCGCTCTACTACACATTTATAGAGTATTTTGGCCATCGTCTTCATCTCTTACCTCACACTTTAGGGGGCATCTGTTAGAGTACAAATGACCTCCTCATCAGCTCAAATTAGAAGGACACATGGAAGGAACAAAATGACCTAGTTAGAGACCTATTTTTCCAAGGTAGTGCACCCTAGAGACAACTAGGTCAATTTATAATGCATCCTTGCCTCTTTAAGGGAGCTTTAGTGCCTAGGTTAACACACTGCCTTGCCTAAGGTGTAGTGTTACCCATGTTTCATGAAGAAAAAGGGACAAATTCTACAGTAACTGACTGACGTTTCTAGCTTTTTCTCAAGGATTTAGTCCAAAAAGCAGGCAACCTATGGTGCAGGCCTCTGATTGGACATTACTAAACCCAACTGATCATAAAAAGAGGGAAAAATCTAGGAAAAGCATGGAAACATCATGGATTTTCCCCTATTTGAACTAATGGAGAAGAATGGCAAGGTTGATCCTCCCAAATTCTTATAAATTGGAGGCTAGGGCTCATTGTCAAAGGTCGAAAGGTTGATTGTGTGAAGAGCGAACTTTTGTTGTTGAGTGTGAGATTTCATGGTTGGCTAGGTTCATTGATAACTCTTGGCCTAAGAATTGTCACACTTGGATATTGAGGAGAGAGAGCTAGGATTCAGAGGACTGAGGGAAGCTTGACCAAACTGATGGTTGTAATCTTCCTTCTTTGAATAATAGAATTGCCTCTATTTTATCCACTTGGTGTCTTATTAACGCCTCTATTTTTTTATTTTTTTAAGATACATGTTATAAGTGGCTTAGATATAAATAGTTTATTGTTTGATTATATACTTCTTTTATTATTTTTAGTGATAATATTGCAAATATTATGCTAGTTCGTTGTTTGTTTTCAAGATTCAGACTTGGAGTTGGTGAGGAGGATTTATGCCACACTGCATTGCGCTCTCCTATAGATCTTCCTTATACATGGAGTTAATCCTTCTGTTAGCACTATATTGAGGCTGATGGGTTGCTTCAACAGTCAATTCAGAGTAACTATTTCAAACCACTTTTGGTTGGAACTTAACCTTTCCAACCTGAGAGGGCTCTCTCAAGGAAATGTATGATATTTGATAGACAATGCTTGGAACAAAGATGGCTAACTCTTGAGTGTGTTTTGAATGTTTTTTATTCAGATGAAGGATGTGAATTAATAGCTACCATGGGCATGGATTCAGAGGGAACTCAATTACTTGAAAAAAACATCTAACATGGAAGTCAAGTCATGTGTGTATTCTCATCAAAATACAACTTGAACAATAAAAAATATGCATACAAGAAATTGGAGCATGATTAAACAAGAATTACAAGTGATTACACATAAATCAAACTGAATAAACATCAAATAGATAGATAAGACAAACACATATGATAACACAAGATGAATCTCAGGTCTGATGGAAGCTTTCCGCAACTGTATATTATTGACTGAAAAATATTACAAAAGTAGCTTGTAGCATGACATCAACCCCTCTCTAACTCTAAAACTCCTCTATTTATAGAGTGAGGACTCATACAAATGATTTTCCACCTTTCTAGCTTTGAATTCCTACCTTAGAGACCTATTTCAAATAGGATTACATCACTTGGATACTTCCTAGGGATATTTTCAGTTTGGTAGAGTTTGAATACAAAAAGGACTCTTCTTTCATTAAATAACTCAACAAATATATTTAATAACCCTTATCAACTGCAACCAACTAATTTTTTCAGTGTACTATATTGTTGATGTTTCATCATGCCACGTGGATGTTGAGCTAGACCTCTTCCAAGTCGAATTTTACAAATTTTACACAAATCTGGTTAGTGAAAATTCTGAAAAATAGGCCTCAAAGATGACTGCATAATTTCCAAACCCTAATTGCTTTGTAGAAACCGAGAGAGGTTTTTGTAGATGGGCTTGTGCTGAAGAAAAAAATACTTCAGATTGCCAAAATTATTTTTCATTTGGTCAGAAATTGAAGTTGAAGTTGACTGCTAAAATAGTCATGTACAAGAAATTTCAACAGAGTTCATAATGTTTTCATTTCACCACTTTTTACATTACCTTTGACATTTATGACTATTGGAGTGTCTTCCTTGGGTCTAATAAGATAAATAAATTCCTCTAGCACCCTCTTCTATTTATTTTTTGAAGGATTTTTAGCTTAAGGAAACCTACAGCAAGTTCGTAGCGAACACTCAGCCTCAAGCCTGGAGCATGCTACGAACTCACCTAGTTTGGCAGATTTTTTTGTAATTTCTTATTCGTTGCCAAAAAAGCATATTTGTAGCCTACATATGTATTGTGATGAGAGATTAAGACAAAAAGTGACAAAAAATGTGTGGATTTCCATGTTTAACATCAACATCTTGCATAATCACTTTAAGACCCTTTTTCTTCAATTCAGCTTGTAGCATCTCTATCGAACCAAACTAACATGCTGAGGTGTTAGTCAACTAATACACTAGAATTAAGACCTTGTAAACCTTAATTGAGATGGTGATCTATCCAAGGTGAGGTGGAAAAAGTGATTTTCTTTTATGCTTGACGATGTGTCCAACATGATGAGCTAACAACCTAATCATCTTCTATGATGAGTGTTCTCACTAACCAAAGCCTCCATTGATACACTTTAACCATTCTAGATGATTAATGTGCTTCAAAAAGACATTCAATGCTTGAAAAACTTTGCAATTATATCTTGCTGCAAAAAACAAATTTTTTAGGAAAGTTCGTAGCGAATTATGACTATTTTACACCGATTTCACTACGAACTTTGGTATTCTTGTCAAATTTCACTGTAATGACTAGATTTTCTCATGCATGAGATAATTTTTGAATTTTTCTTTGACATTGACTCCTATCACATGAATGATGACCATTAATACCCCTCACCTATGTGAATTTTTTGAAAATTATGAATTCAAAAGACCCTATTCAACTATAAGTGACTCAACCTAATTAACTTAATACCAACCAAATTTTATCATGGATAACATTGGCTCCATTTGGGATGTTGTGCCCCTATGGTGAAACAAAGAAACAACAGCTTGAGTTCCTTATTCATTGGGTAGTTCCCAACCACTTGTCATATCCTTCAGCCTGTATTCGATCCTTGATATTCTCTTGAAGAAAAAACACTTGTACAAATCAAAACTTGCAACTACAATCTTCAAACTAAATGCTAAAGGAGATGCTTTCCCAACAAGATTATTTATGTACATACCAATCCTACTCTAACAACTGAAGACCAAACTTTCAATTCAAGCAATATGAAAGCTCCAGTATCACCAGTCAAAGAGATGATCCAACATCCAGACTTCTTTACTGTTCTTTAGTGGAACATCTATTAGAAACTCAGAACAAAAATTGAATCCATAACTTGAACTTATAAATGAAAGAAACTCCACCTTCATTGATGACTGAAATAGGCTTGCCAAAGGATCTTCATAATAATGAAAATTTTCATCTTTTGATGAAATCAGCAAATCAACAATAAGATCCTTGAAAACACTGAAAAGTATCTTTTCTTGATGATCCAAAGGATAATTTTCATTCATAACTGCAGGTTCTCTCTGTTTTAGTCTTCATTTTCAACATCATTCTTGAGACAAGGCTCTGACTATTCATGAAAATCTTCAATGAGAGGAACCATATCATGTGCTACATGGATGTTTTGAAATGAATTTTCATGCATTACAATTAGAACTTAATGTATATCATCATGCACAAACAACAATTTTTTATCATTTAAACTTTGTACCGGGACATTTTGGAACAGCAACTTGTAGATCAAAAACTTGTTGATTATTCTCCATTAGTGCTTCCTCATGACAGCCTTTAAGCATAGTCAAGAAATCAACCTCCTCCTGACGATAAAAAGAAACATGTGTCACATGAGCTTCTCCTTGCTTCTGGCCATTTTCATGTTTCTCAACATTGAAAGTTTCAGAAAATGAACAAAGTGAAGAGCCTTGTAATTGAACATCTTTATGTTCCTCTTTTTCACCTAAAGATTGGAACGCTACTACAAATTTTCACAAAGTTCATAGGATATAAATTGGTTGTCAAAGTGTTGATCCATTTCATATTCCAGCAAATAAGACACATATGTTTGTTGGAAACCTTCTTGATTATCATGACAACTAACATGAGAAGAAAAATCATAAAGTTCCTCTAACATATCCTCATTCATGCACTCTCCATTATCACCAAGACTTTTAAGATATGGAATGAAAACCTCACAAAAATCACAACATTCTTGTAACATTGATAAAAAATAATGATTTTTCTCATAATGTTTTGAGAATTTCCTATGGAAATCTCTTAGAGAGAACAAGCTTCCCAGTTGCAACCCTTCATACCATGTTCTAGCTTCATCCTCGAGGGTGGCCATAAACATTTTCATGAGACAATCCTCAGGAAGCTCAGCTCGAAAATTGTGTACATGCATATGGAATCTAACCAAGTGAAGAGTAGCATTGTATTTATTTTCATCTTTAAATATGGGAAGATAAGTTAACCAATTAACTCTTGGCATAGGATTTGGAAAATCAGGGATGTGAGACCAACTCATAGGGGCATACCTGGAATTCTTTCTTGCAATATAAATCATCTTGGAATTTTAGCAAGCTACTGATCTTCAAGCATGAAGCTATGAATTTCTGAATTCCTTACAAATGGAGTCGCCAAGATAGAATGTAGCCTCGAATGCTTCTTAGCTCCTGCTACCTTCAAGAGTTCAGTATCTCTGTTTGAGCACAAATTTTCTGGAAAATGTATCTTCAGACTCCTAGTGGATGCACCAAAATTTTATCACTAAATTGAGGCTAATGGGTCACTTCAATAGACAATTTAGAGTAACATTTTCAAACCACTTTTGGTTGTAACTTAGCCTTTCCAACCTGAGAGGGCTCTCTCAAGGAAATGTATGATATTTGATAGACAATTTTTGGAACAAATATGGTTAACTCTTGAGTGTGTTTTGAATGTTTTTTATTTAGGTTAAGGATGTGAATTAATAGCTACCATTGGACATGGAGTCAAAGGGAACTCAAATACTTGAAAAAAAAATCTGACATGGAAGCTGAGGGATGTGTGTATTCTCATCAAAACATAACTTGAACAGTAAACCATATGCATATAGGAAATTAGAGCATGATTAAACATGAATTCCAAGTGATTACACATAAAGCAAAATGAATAAAAATCAAATAGATATATAATACAAACACATATGACAACACATGATGAATCTCAGGTTTGATAGAAGATTTCTTCAGCTGTATATTACTAATTGGAAAATATGACAAAAGTATCTTGTAGGATGATATCAATCAACCCCTCTCTAACTCTAGAACTCTAGTATTTATAGAGTGAGGACTCATACAAATGATTTTCCACCTTGCTAGCTTCGAATTCCTACCTTAGAGACATATTTCAAATAGGATTACATCACTTGGATACTTCTTAGGGATATTTTCTATTTGGCAGAGTTTGAATACAAAAAGGACTCTTATTTCATTAAATAACTCAAAAAATATATTTAATGAACCTTATAAACTGAAACCAACTAATTTTATGAGTGTATTGGACTACTAATGTGTCATCATGCCATGTGGATTCTAAGTTGGACCTTTTCGAAGTCGAATTTTATAAAGTTTACACAAATATGGTTAGTGAAAATTCTGAAAAATAGGCCTCAAATATGAGTGCATAATTTCCAAACCCTTATGGATTTGCAGAAAATGAGAGTGGTTTTTGTATATGGGCTTGTGCTAAAGAAAAAAATCCTTCATATTTCCAAAAAAAAAATTCATTTGGTCATAAATTGAAGTTTAATTTTATTGCTAAAACAATCATGTATAAGAAATTTCAAGAGAGTTCATAGTGTTTTCATTTCACCACCTTTTACATAACCTTTGGCATTTATGACTATTAGAGGGTATTCCTTAGGTCTAATAAGCTAAATACATGCCTCTATCACCCTCTAATATGTTTTTGTGAAGGATTTTTAGCTTAAGGAAACCTACAACAAGTTTATAGCGAAAACTCAGCCTCAAGCCTGGAGCACGCTACGAACTCACCTAGTTTGGAAGATTTTTTTGTAATTTCTTCTTCTTTGCCAAAAAATCATCTTTGCAGCATGCATATGTCTTGTGATGATAGCTTAAGACAAAAAGTGACCAAAAATGTGTGGATTACCATGTTTAACATCAACATCTTGCATAATCACTTTAAGGCCCTTTTTCTTCAATTCAGCTTATAGCATCTCTATCGAACCAAACTGATTTTCTGAGGTGTTAGCCAATTGATACACTAGAGTTAAGACCTTGTAAAACTGAATTGAGATGGTGAGCTATCTAATGGTGAGGTGGAAAAAGTGATGTGCTTTTATGCTTGATGATGTGTCCAGCATGATGAGTTGGAAGCCTAATCATATTCTATGATGAGTGTTCTCACGAACCAAAGTCTCCATTGATACACTTTAACCATTCCAGCTGATTGATGTGCTTCAAAAATACATTTAGTGCTTGAAAAACTATAAAATTATCTGTCACTACAAAAATAGAGTTTTTAGGAAAGTTCGTAGTGAATTCTGACTGTTTTACACTAGTTTTGCTACGAACTTTGGTATTCTTGTCAAATTTCACTGTAATAACCAAATTTGCTCATGCATGAAATATTTTTGAATTTTTCTTTGACATTGACACCTATCACACAAATTACGACCATTGAGACCCCTCACATATGTGCATTTTTTGAAAATTATGAATTCAAAACACCCTATTCAACTCAAAGTGACTCGACCTAATTAACTTAAGACCAACCAAATTTTATCATGGATAACACCTTCAATACTTCACTTTGTCAATCAAGCATTAGTATGAACATGTATGTCGTTTCTTTGTGAACGTTGCAGCTAATCTGATTTTCTGTCTTGGGTCTTAGGAAGGCCTGAAAGGGATCTTACTCTAGCTACCACTTGTGCATTTTACCCCTAAGCAAGGAGCTCGAGTTGCATGTATTTGAGCAGATATTGTCTCCAAAGGATGAACCTCAGTATGTGGATTAGCCACAAGCAAAGGAGCAGAGAGTGGTAGAAACCACTCATGCAAAGCCATCTACCAGAGATCGAAGGAAGTGAACTAGAGAGGCTGACAGATTATTGTTGGATGCGAGAGCTAATGTGGGAGCACCGACATCATAGTACAGGAAGAGAAGGTCCCCATAGTAGTATGTTGGATACATGGCTCTTATGAGTGAAGGTATTGATATAGAACCATCCTCTTTCGAGGAAGCAGTGCAGCAACCAGTGTGGGTTGATTCCATGGTTGAGGAGTATGTCTCCATCATCAAAAATAGTGCATGGGAAGTTGTCCCAAGGCCAGTGGGGAAGTCATTTGTAGGATCCAGATGGTCCTACAAGGTGAATGAAGTGGAAAATGAGAGTATGGGGAAAAACAAGGATATATTTGGGGCCAGAGGGTTCTCCTAGGTGGAGAGGATTGACTATGATGATAATTTTTCACCAGACGCAAGGTACTCATCTATTAGATCCATCCTTGCACTCTCAGTGTAGATGGGATGTAAGATACATCAGATGGATGTAAATAAAACCTTTCTCAATGGATTTATTGAGAAATAAGTGTACATTTAGCAACTAGAAGGTTTTGAGATCTTAGACAGGGAGTCACAAATGTGCAGGCTAAAGAGAGCATTGTATGGGCTAAAGCAAGCACCTCATGATTGGTACACCATGATTGACAACTATTTCACTAGGTTGGGCTTCACCAAGAGTGAATCAGATGCAAACCTATATCATATTGTGGTTGATGGTAATATTTTGATTATTTAACTTTATATCGATGATCTAATATTGACAAGTGATGAGCAACTCACAAAGTCTTGCAAAGTGGATCTTGCAAGAGAATTTGAGATGAAGGACATGGGGTTCTTGCACTATTTTCTTGGATGGGAAAAATGGAAAAGAGATGGGGAGCTATTTTTATATTAGGGCAAGTATTCCAAGGAGATTATGAGGAAGTTCCACATGGAGGACAACAAACCCATAGAGACTCCTCTAGCAGGAAACTGGAGGAAGGAGGATGCTACTTCGGGTGAAGTAGTGGATGCTACTATTTACAGGAAGCTTGTGGGTTCACTCATGTATTTGGTGAAAACACAACCTGACATATGATACACAGTTAACCAGCTGATCCAAGCTATGGTTAATCCTACCAAGCTCTTTTGGAAGGTAGGGAATCATGTGTTGAGATATCTCAAGGGTAGTATAGACTATGGATTATGGTACAGACGGTCAAAGGGAGTGAAGCTTTAAGGATTCACCGATGTAGATTGGGAAGGGATTCCATCTGAAAGAAAAATCACATCAAGAGGCATCTTCAGCATAGGATCATCAAAAATTTCTTGGTACAACAAGAAACAGAGATCAATTTCACTCAATTTAGCAGAGGCAGAGTACATGTTGGCCAGTCAGGTAACATGCAAGGCCATCTAGATGAGGAAGATACTAGTTGGTTTGTTTGACCATCAGATGGATCTGATGGTGTACATTGTGATAACCAGAGTTACATCAAACTCTTGGTTAATCAAGTATTCCATGACAGTTCCAAGCATATTGATATCTAGTATCACCATCTCAAAGATTGTGTTCAAAGGTGGATTATGTCATTAGAGTACATTCCCATAGAGGAGCAGGATACAAAATTCTTGACGAGGTGCTGGAAATAAGAAAATTAAAATTCCACAGAAGTAGGATTAGGGTAGAATATAATCCCTTTCTTGTTTAGAGGGTGTGTTGACATGGCACCCCATGGGGGCTTCTTATTTAATTTTCCCTCAATTAAATTGGAAGAGAAATTGTAATTCCATCTCATGACAACTTGTATTAGTTAACTAAGTCAGAATTCGAGTTGAGGTACATATAGGAGGCATGTATAGTTCTCCCATGATTTAAGGGGGTCCAGTTACAGTTATTTGTGAGTTGTAATTAGTTAACTCAATTAAATGGGTTAAAATCGGTTTAACTAGTTTTAACTGAGAGATGAGCTAGTGAGAGGTAAAGTGAATTAAATTTGATTTAATTCACAAGTAGTTATCAATAAATTAACTAATAATTCACTATAAATATTTATTACATGATAGTTCTAAGGAAGGCCTAGTTGAGACTGAGGTTAAAGGGATGATAACTATTAGTTGTATAATTATAAAATTGTACATGTCAGTGATAGAGTCATGCGGAGGCCAAGGAATCATTGCACAATAAATTCAAGGGAAATTCCTTTTTAATAGGGTGAAAATTCCTCCAAGAATGTGTGAGCAAGGTAGGATCAACAGAGGTTGAGAATTGGCTAAGTAATTAGTTGATTTTTCTTAGATCGGAGTGATACATTTGGCAGAGTGCAGGAATTTCTCTAAGAGAGAAAAGCATTGTATTTTTTCATGATCTTGAATTTATAAAACATAAATATAGTGGTTTTTTAGGCAATTTTCTTTCCCCAGATACATCTTGTGTTGTGTGATTGATTATCTCTTTCTCTTACTTGTTATGTGATTGTGCAATCGTGTTTTGTTTCCGAAAATTGTATAAGGAATCAATATCTTGGTTTAGTACATTACAAGATCAATTTGAATCTTGTATTTAGATTTTATACACATGTTCCTGCCCACAAATTTAGTGGTATGCCTTGTTCATGTAGCATAGCTCTCGTAGCTCTAACAATTCTCTAGTTCTTTCTCTCATCTACCCCATTTTGCTATGGATTTTGGGGTGTTTTTAGCTCTCTTTGATTGCCTTCTTTCACACATAAATTTTTGAATTCATTTGAAACATACTCTACTCCATTGTCACTCCTAAGATCCTTCACCTTCTTGTCGAACTCTTTCTCAACTAGTGCCTTGAAATATACAACTTGGAGAATGTATCATCCTTATTCCGCATGAAAAATATCCAACATTTTCTTGATAAATCAACAATAAAAATAACAAAATATTTATGTTTGGAAGTGGAGGATATCTTGAAAGGTACACAAACATCATAGTGGACTCTTTCCAAGACTGCATGTGTTTTTTTGTCTCGATCATGGAATGTGGATTTTACATACTTCCCCAAGGTATAACCTTTGTAGACATATTTTTTCTCAAGTTCTCCTTTAGGCAGGTCAATGGTTATTTGTTGCATAATCTTCAAGGCACCATGATGCAAATGGCCCAATCTATTGTGCCAAAGTTCACCGACATCACGAATCTACACTTTATCCACCTTACTGCTTAATGCAACACAATATTCCACATCAAGTTTGTACAAGTTCTTCACACGAAACCTAATCTACTTCACCTTTCCAATGGCTATGTGTCTTAGGAATTCTTTCCCTTTGCTAAAGATCACATCATAACCATGGTATTCCAAAACTTCTACAAAGGTGAGACTCTTTTTTAGGCTTGAAATGAACATGACATATTTGAGGAGAAGAGGGGATCTCGACTCCCTTTGAAAGGTTATTGTACCAATCCCAGTCACGTTGTACTTTCCATCGTCCCTCATCTCAATATGCATCTGGAGATATTTCTCCTCCAAGTCACTGAAAAACACTCTACACCCTATAATATGGAACGATGCACCAGATTCCAAGTACCATAGACTACCCATCACTGTGTTGGCCATGCATGTGATAAGGGTGAAGTTAAGCTTGAACTTTGAAGCCAAATCTTCACCTCCTGCTCCTCATGAGTTCTTCTTGCTCAAATTTTTGTGTGGAAACTTTGTGGCATAGTGCCTGAATTCATGAAAAATGAAGCATTTTATTTTTTACAAGTATTTCTTCTTCCCCCTTGGATATATTCTAGTTTGGTTTAATATTTATTCCCTTTTCCCTTCTTTCCCTTTCCAACCAATGAAAAAATTTCTTCATCCTTACCCTTGGATGAGGTTCCATCTCTTGTATTCCACCCAATCTCTTCTTATACCAAATCAAGCCATAAGCACTCCCAACTTGGTAATTTCTCCTTCCCGTTCACTGAGTACTAGTAGCTATGCCAAATTTTTGGAAGGCCTAGAAGAGCTAGGCTCACCATGTCACATTTTGCAACATTGACACCAACCCCTCCAGGTTCATGAAAAACTTGTGTAAATCTACTCAAATACTGTGAAATAGTGTCATTATTTTGCATATTGACATTTCAAAGTTTATCCTTTACTGTCAGTTTCTTGTGGTCACTATTATTCTCGAACATCTCTGACAATTCCTTCCACATTGCGAAAGGATTTTCTTTCCCATGGATATTTGAGACAATGTGGTCTCGTACTCCCTCCAAGATTATTCTCCTCACCTTGGATACATCTTTCTTCCATTGAGCTAGGTTTTGGGCATCATTTGATCACGATTTTGCAATGTTTTTCTTGACAAATTCTAGCAGTCCATTTTCATCTAGCACCATCTCCATGTGACCCTTCCATGCAATTAAATTTGAGCTTCCTTCTAAGGCATACTCTAATCTCAGCCTATTGAAGGTCATCTTCCCAAATCTCAAGATCCTTCTACACTGAACTGCAAATTCAAACCTCTTGAGAAACAATTTCAAAGTTCTTGTTCTATTATGAATCTTTCTTTGATACAATCTAGAAATTATGGTGTATAATTGCAATTTCTCATGAAATTTTAATCTAAATCAAGAGACACAATCCTACTCTACTGTTATGTGGAATTCAATTCAAAATTTAGAACAACAATCAGAAAAATGATATAATAAATAATACACCTGCACAATATTTTTCTAGGTGAAAGAAACTACTACAAACCCTTTATGCCTACTCATGTTAATCTAATGAATATAGAATGTACTATGATTTCTAGCTCGCTTTGAACTCAACCTGGAAGTGAATAACCTATCTCTCTACTCACTAAGAAGCTCTGACCCAACCTTAGTCAAATTTTTCCTTAGATTGAGCCCCTATTTCCTTGTGCAAATCTCGAGGAATTAGTCCCCTATTATTTAGGAATTTACCTCCAATTCATTTTTCAATTCACAAGGTTGGTCATATGACTTCATGCAACACCTCTACACTCAATACTAGTCTACAACTGATGTTACATTTCCTTGGAATATCCACAACAACTGGGGAACTCAAATTCTCTGCATGCACTAGATATTTTGGGTTGATTGATCAGTTAACTGGATGATCACTGAGTTAGACTATTGTCCCACTGCACAATTGACCTTCCACTAGTTCCTCCAATAGTTAGAAGTAGTTTTCCTGAAAACAACTTGCAATAACTGACCTTGATTGCTAAACATTAGCAATCACATATGCTCAAATGAGCTCCAAGCCCTCTAACTTGAATTTACTGAGATAACTGAGTGACAAGAGCCATGTCACCTAGTACTTAACTACCTAAAAAAATTTCAAGTGTAAGACTCGGAATAACCATAGTTGTCATTTTTAGTCTACCTAAAAGTTGCATGTTGATGTGGAAATTCAAATTTTCTCAATTTGACCAAGGAAAAGTCAAATTGGGAATTCTTGTTGCATTTTCAACACACCATATATATCCTTCTATATATTTATTCAAAATCATTTTTTTCCCATCAGATTGACGATGGTAAGATGATTTGTGAGATGATTGAGTACCTAGACAAGAAAATAATTTAGTCCAAAATTTTCTAGTGAAAATTATATATGTCACTTAAAATAATATTGGTATTCCCTGTATCTTTTGGGTTGTTTCCATGAATGCTTCAACCACTATACTTGCTATTGGAAATATAGTGTTTCCATTGATGTCAACAAACAATATTTGATAAATTTTATGTTCGCAAATTTGTGGGTGTTGGCATTGATATCAATAAACAATATTTGATAAATTTTGCATTCCCAAATTTGGTGGTGTTTGCATTGATGTCAACAAGCAATTTCTGATAAATTTAGCATTCGTAATTTTGGTGTTAAAAAAATTGGCATTGACAATTTTTGCATTTGAAAATTTGGCATTTGCAAATTTGGAGTATAGAAATTTAGTATTCACAAATTTGGTGTTCATAAATTTGACGTTCAAAAAATTAGCTTTCACAAATTTGGCATTCAGAAATGTTTCATTTGCAAATTTTTCGTTCATTAATTGAGTTTGTTTAGTCTTGTTTGATATGATCATTAAGACAAACGGAATATAATTAATATGTTTATTTGGTCCAATCTGATGAGGACAAAGATAGCATAATTATATTATGCGATGGTTGGAAACTATTTTTTTGGTTCTTCATAATAAAGTTGATATTATACGTGTAGCAGAGGTCATATATGGGGTGAATGTTGTAGAGGTTAATTCATCATTATAGATGTTATGTATTATGTATCTTTCCTTTTATTACACTATAACTAATTATTGTGTTATGCCCTTGACTGAGGATTCGTACTATTATTGTAATGATGGAGATATATTGAGTTGGTTGTGTGATTTTTTCGTATCGTTGATAGTGTTGATTGTAGGAAGGTTGTTGTTGAGTTATTGTTGCAAAAGACAACCCAATATGAAATGTATGAAAGCATGGTCCATTGTGTTTGAGAAGCTTGGGGCCTTCGGAAATTGGTTGCTTGTTGAGATTCAATAAGATGATGAGCTTAGTGAAAAGAGTCACCTTCACTAAGTGGGCCCGCAGGCTATTTTTGGCGCAAAGTCTATTTTTAGACTATGTCTATTTTTAGACATGTCAATCATATTCTATCAGTTGCAGGATGCTATTTGTGGATGGTTGGTCAAGTTGGAAAAATAGATGAACTTCTATTTTTAGACATATTGGGCAGAATCTATTTTTAGATTTCCAGTCTAAAAATAGATATGTCGAATATTATTAGCTCTTAATAATATTTGGACTATAAACATTATCTTATTCTCTTGGAGCACTTCGGTTAAGTGCACAGATGTGGCACAGGAGCTGACAGAAGGAATTACGCTATTCCTGAGGGTTAAGTGGAGCTATTGCATGGATACTTCAGTTAGAACTCATGTGACGGTTGGTGGTTATAGAAGTAGTTGGTGGTTATGTTCGTTTAACTCGGTTAGACCTAGTTAAGCCTGATTATCTAGTATAAATGATTAAATGCCTCATTGAGAGTGGTGTGAATTAATTAGTTAATTAATTCACTAAATAATAACTCATTAATCGACGCATTCACATCGATTAACTACGAGTTACATGGACGATTTAGGTGGGGCAATTGAAGTGAGCAAAGAAATTGCCATTATCGATTTATTGACTATAGTGATGCATTGATCGCATCCAACACTCAGTGGAAATGCCAATGAGGATTTCGTAATGCAAGCCAGGTGGATTCGATTTCATTCAGAGCCATTCTTCAGCAGGGATTGTGCAGTAGAGGCAGGCTAGCAGGTGGCAGAGATCGGTGCATGGATTTTCTAGATCGGACCTGATTAGTGTGTAGCGATTGTATTGTACTGAGAGCTTGACATGTTCAAATTTGTATGAGGATTGTTACATGATCTCTATGAAATATATTATATATAGATAGTTGAGGTTTTTAGCTTTAGGATTTCTCGTTAAATCACCGTGTTAATGTGTGTGAATTTTTATGGTTTCATGTGTGCATTGCAATTGATTTAATTTCCGCATGTGATGATCAATGGTGGAATAGATTCTATATTGTGCATGAATTCAAATAGTGTGTGATCAGGAGAATCTTGGATATATAACACATAAGTTATATAATTTCTACATTGCTTGCTATATAAAAATTTGGGACTCCCTTGTTAGTTATGGACAACAAAAGTGTTTGAGGAGGTTGAGGCCTCTTGCAAGTTGTGGCTTGCTGAATAGGGATTGGGGAATTCCTAGTTAGTTGGGGCTAGCAAATCTATGTAAAAAAAAATATTGAATATTAATAAAATAATACAAGAAAAGCAACAATATTTTGGTTTTTCTCCCTTTGAGGATTTCCACCTAAAATCCATGGTGTCCATTTGCATTGTTTCTTATGTTGTGGTTTGAAGTTACATGCATTTTGTATTTGTTGTTCTCGTACTATGTTGCTAGTTGTTTAAGTGTTAATTGATTTATTGATGTTTTGGTAAAAAATGGTTAAGATGATACTTTAGAAATTATATTAATTCACAACACCCCCCCCCCCCCCCCCCCCCCGCGCCCCCCTTGTTGACGATGTTGGACCTTCCATCATTTAAAGGGGTCTCCCCGATATGTGATCCCAATTAGATCTCACACCGTTTGGCATAGGAGACCATCAGGAATACAACCCAGTTTTTGTTTTCTTAAAGGTTTTCCTTGGCTCTAGTTGTCATCAAGGGAGATGATCACATATGTTCCTTCAAAAATAAAGTAGGTGTGCCCGATAAATGTTCGTTTGTAGGTGTGTCAGGGTTCTTCTACTGCAGAGGGAGAAGAAAGTGAGCCTCTAAGAGAGAGGTATTAGTGCCACCCTAATAGATACAAACACAAACATAAAAGATTTGCCTAGCATCTAGAAAAATAGTGCACAAAGGTGTGATGATTATTACAACCACTAAAACACATGATTATCAATATGATAAGCGCTAAAATAGCCGTAATAGTTCAACTACTTTAGTACATGTGAAGACAAACATGAGTCATTAAAATTCACAGAATAATCTTACAAATATTCATAATCCATATATGAAAACATGTTGGCCATCAGGCTTCATATATTAAGTAAAATTCCCTGGACACATGTATACAATGAACACAACTAGCTCCAATAGTGGAGCTTTGGAGCCACTACTTGCTCCCAAAAGCACTAATTTGTCTCCCTGAGGCCTTGTGGGAGTAGCCAAGGTGAAAATTTCTTTGCTTGTACAATGAGGGTGTATATATAACAAATGGGGTGATCCTTCACCTCCCTTGTGACTCTTGCACTACCCTCATGTCTATTTGACTTCCTATGACTTTTCAACTTTCACGTGACTCTTTGCATTTTGTACATGTCCTTTGGACTTCCACTTTACAATAAATTTTGGAATAAGAATTTACAATAATCCACAAAATGATGTGGCACGTGATGACTCGTGACATGACATGGACCACATGATGACATCGCAATGTCAAGCCATTATTTTTTCTGCTTGCTTTGTGTCTTCTTGAATATGATATTTTATTCACCTATGCATGGCTTAAATATGAGGATTCTTCGGTATTATTGGATCTCAGGTTGTTGTCTCAAACTAATGTTCGCTTACTTCCTCATCATTGATCAACATGTGCTTTTAGCTACAGAGGTATCTTCTAGCACGGTATCCTTCTCTATATCCTTCTTTATCATCCTATCATGGCATGATAGAGTACCTACATTTGCAATTCACTCATGACAAGATGACACCAATCTGATCAAACCCTAGTCTGATGTTGCATGATGATCCACTAACTGAGCTGGAACTGGGTGGCAGGTTGAGGGAGAGGCTCAGGGACTGCACAATTGTGTAGCTCAGGAATTCAAGGATCAAGACAGGGCCTTGATATTATGAAAGGGAAATTTTAGGTTGGAATGGGCTTACATATTGCACAGCTTGGGAATTCAAGGAGCTAGGCTAAGGGCTTGAGCACTGGTTTTTCCCACTACACATTGCTAGAAGGATAGGAAGGACAAGTGATTATGAAATTGTAGAGTTTAGGAGCTCAAGGTCTAGGCTTGAGGACTGATATTATACAATACGCAGTTCAAGCCTGACTGGAGGAATTGATTGCGTAGTTTTGGAACTCAGGGGTTGGGCTTAAGCACTGAAATTTCACAATGCATAGTTTTGGGTGGAAGAAACTATGAATTGTGCAATTCCAAGAGGGAAAGTTGTTTCTTGAGGGATAATACTGGGAAATTCATAGTATCGATTGGTTGAAAGAGGCTGAGTGGTCCATTTGGGGCATTTTCCCAATTTTGACTAAGTTTTGGATTGGTGCCACGAATTTGAACAAAACAGGACTATGAATATGATATAAAACTTAAATTACTTGACGACACAACAAGGAACACTCAAAGCACATGAATAGCACACTTCCCTCAATTCAAAAACTTTCTAATGGTTGACACCAAGCGCAACACCAAAGATACACTTTTTGATGATCGTGACGACACGTGTGTGACAGTTCTTCAAACTTTGGAAGTGAGTGTGTGGAGTGTAAAACTCAGATTTAACTGAAATTGTATATATTATTATTGATAAAAAGATGAGATGATTACAATCTGGAATCACCAAGGCTTTAAGTATAGCCTCACGGTGTCCCTTGGTGAAGAGGCATGATCTTTGATCATGCCCTTTTACTTAAATAAACCTAAGACAACCTAGGAAACTTACATTAAATAATAATTAATAAGATATACATAACATTACCTCTCTCTCAAAATATGCTTTGTCCTCAAATCATATGTAACGATGGATGTTGGTGACGAAATGCTTTGGTTTCCCGAGAGGTGGGCTCTTGCTTTTTGAGACGATCGCACATTTTAAAAGATCTTGGAGTATATTCTCAAGTTCAGTGTTTTGGTGAGGCGGATATCGACATGGCTTGAGGTTGACAGAGTCTGATCCTGCTTCGACTTCTATTGTATGTTCAATTTCCCTATTAGGAGGCATTTTCATGGGTAGGTCTTGGACTAATTTTTCGTGTTTTTGAATTATCCCATGTACTTCTGTTAACCCTTCACTGATCATTTTTGCAAATAATAGTTCTAATTGGTGACATTGTACGATATAGGTTGGCGCTCCTTTTTGAATCATGTTCATCATCTGGGATGACGACAATATTTGATTTTCTGGTGCTTGGAATCCATATAACTTATGCTTTTTCCCTTTCCACTTAAAACTTATAAACCACTTTTGATGGTTGGCAGAATAAGTACCTAAGGTTTGTAGCCATTGGATTCCTAAGACCACATCTACTCCTCATAATGGTACGGTGTAGAATGGAGATTCTAAATTAAAGTTTTGAATTTGCAATTTGACCTTATTTCATTTCCCTACCTTCTCAATCTTCTTACCATCAGCCACCATTACCTTCATATTGGGCATGGGAAACATAAATATGTTTTCTTTTGGCCATGGTTGAATATAAAAAATTGTAGGTGTTGTCGATGTCAAGGAGAACCATTACGTTGTTCTTCTTAATATGTCCTTTTAGTTTTAGTGTCCGAGGTTGTGATATACCTGTCATAGCTAATAATGACACTTGCGGAATGCTTTCATCATCTAATTCTGGAGAGAACTCTGGGGTGTCTACATCTGATTCATCATTGTTAGATTCATTAGTTGCTTCATAGTTATATAGATTCTTTGTCTCTTTTCCTTTAGCACACCTATGCTTAGGGTCCCACTTTTCACCACAACATTTGTACTTTCCCTCTCTTATCCTTTTTATTTCCATGTTAGGTTTTTCTTCTTCATGGAGATGGGGTGGGACATATTTTTTGTTATCTATATTTTTATATTTAGGAAAACTTTGTCTCAAATATACTCTTTCCGATTTTGACCAAAATAAATTTTCGAATTTATTTTCAGTAGCTTTTGCTTTTTGTCTTGCTAGTTCTACTAATGTAATTTCACAAAGCTCGAGCTCTACTTTTATATGGGTTTTAAGTCCTGAAATTAAATATTGGACTAAATGAGATTATGAAAATCCAGGTACCTGTGTCGCTAAGGTCTCCCATTCTCGAGTATACTCATCCACATCTCCTTTTTGGTGTAATTTGATGAATGTTGAAAAAAACTCTTCTTCCTTTATACCTTGAAATATTTTAAAGAACACATCCCCAAATTTCATCCAACTAATAGCAAGCGTCATATTTTTCCACCACGTATACCAATTATATGCTTCTCCTTCCATTTTCATGGAAGCTTGCTTAATTTTTTCATCATCACTGTTAATGTCGTAAATCTCAAAATATTCTTCGACTTTTTTAAGCCATGCAACGCTATTTTTTTCATTACAGTCGAACTTAGGTAGGTCGATTTTTGTTCTTCATTGGTATGCTAATGGTGGAACGAGAAGGGGGTATTGATTAGCAAATGCATTCCAAAGCTACTAATTTTGAAAATTTGCATTACTATCTTCTTGATGGTGTGGGGATGATGTTTTGTGAGAGTCGGTTTTTTCATGATGATCTTCTGAATTCCCTGAAGATGATGAATTTTTCTGATGATTATGTTCCATATTCGAGAATATTGGTCCTTGTGTCTGATTTATATTGTCGCAAATGTTTGTTAGCTTTTGCATTGCTTGGTTATGATTTTCTGTGGCCTTGCTATGATTTAGCCAAATTTGTATTTTTATCTGTTTTGTTGTATCTTGAAGATTTTTGATGTCGTTGGAATGTCCTAAAAATTTACCCTCGATATCAACTAATATTTTGCTGAAGTCATCAGAATTATTATTGATCTTACTCTCAAGATCCAACAATTTTTTTTGAAATTCGGCCATCGACATTGATGAAGACATTGAGCGTGTATGAGGTGGTGAATATTTATCTGCCAATTTTATTTATTTATTTATTTCTTTATTTATGTATTTATAATAATAATAATTATTATTATTTTATGATTTGAATTTTATAGATATATGGATTGTAAATTATATAATATATATATTATAATTATTAATAAAAAAAAATTCCTCCACTTTTTGAAAAGATATACCCTTCTGATTAAAATTCAAATTATTTTTAGAACTTTTTTACTTACAACAAAGTTACACACAGTGTCAGCGCCAAGTCGACGGAAAATGAACAGTGAGGGACAACAGACAGCATGCGGGGGACAACAGGAGACAGAAGGTGGGAGGTAAGACAGCAGAGGGATGGCGGTGGGGGAAGACGGCGGGGAGGGAGGCGGCTGAGGGCGACGGGGAAGACAGAAGGGAGGGAGGAGGCTGAGGGTAGCGAGGAATACAATTGCAGCGGATGATGGAATGGTGGAAAGGGGAAACGGGGCAGCGGGGGGAAGGGTTGAATTGTAGTACTTCCACAGGTCGAGTTTCAAAGGAGGTGTGAGGATCCGAACTTCAAAGTATATAGAAAATTAAAACCAAGAATTTCTTAAATAGAAATCTTCAATCCTTTGTCCTTCTACTTCATAACTGAATCCATTTTATATCAATACTTGTTTGACCGGATTTTCTAGGGAGCAGTGAAACACTGACTTGTGCAGCGATAACTAACCCAGAGATTTGAAATGGCTCTGATACCAATGGAATGGTAAAACTCATATTTAACTGGAATTTTATATATTATTACTGATAAAAAGATGAGATGATTACAATGGGGAATTACCAAGGCTTTAAATACAGCCTCACGGTGTCCCTTGGTGAAGAGGCATGATCTTTGATCATGCCCTTTTACTTAAATAAACCTAAGACAACCTAGGACAATTACATTAAATAATAATTAATAATATATACATAACAGTGTGATATATGTTTTCATGATAAGAACAACTCATTTGCACATGAATTACTCCCCAAACACACCAAAACTAGCTTGTGTAGGTTGTGCGACACTTAACATTCTAAAGGACAACACTTTTATTTTCTCACAAAGTGGACCAAAACACTTACAGAAAACACATGAAATGGCTCTTAATGTTTTTGATGACAACATGTGAAGTCAAAGTAGGCTCTAAAATTTGAATGTAAGACAAACTTTTGGAGGATGTTGTAGCAATGACAACACTTGGCGATAGATTGTAGAATTCCAGCTTCTCTATCCTTATTGATTCTTTTGTGTAGGGTCTAGTTCTTCAAGGAGTGTTTACTCATTGTTCAGATTACTTTGGTTTCCACCACTTACCCCATGCAAAAACTTAGCCCCCTTTGTCCTTTCTTGGTTAAACACAAACATGAGACAAACAACATCACAACATTTTAATCAAGGAAGGGTAATTTAGTTAGAAAGCTTCATATTTTCATACTATGGTTATCATCTCTGGTGTTGTTCCGCTACCGTCAGGCCTAGATAGTACCCTAGCAAAGTCACTTAAGGAAAAAAAACATTGATTCGTTGCCAGTGAGCCTGGACAGTAGCCCAATAGAGTTTCTAGCTTCACCTCCCTACGCATGAAGCCTTTCTCTTCTTTCGCCCCTTATTTATATATTTTATATAGGATTGTACATAGGACCTTATTCATTTCATAGGTAGAAGAAGGATCTTGACTTATTGAGAGTAGAAGAGGTTGTTCCTTCATAGAAGCATATAAAGGCCTCTGATTTTGGTTTTCTCATTTTGATTTCCCCCTTGTCCTTCTCTACTTGATTAAATAAGCATGGAAAACACTGAAAAATAAAGGACCAAGTGTAGGCGTAATTTTTCCATAATGGACACAAAGATCATGGGTCAACACACAACTCTCCTTATGCAAGAGTCCTATTTTCCATCAAAACATGTTAGGTCCCTATATTACTAGTGTAGTCCCTTATTGTTGTTAGTGTAGCCCCCTTATTGTTATTTTTATACCCCAGTAGTCCCCATATTGTTATTTTTTTCCCCATAAAATCCCACTATTGTTATTTTTGTGCACTTACATTATTATTGTTAGGTCAGCTAGGATTATATTGTGACCCCATGGATTCCTATATATAGAAAGGAGGTTTTTTCATTTGTATCATCCAAGAAATTTTCCTTTGTGTAATTTAAAGAAGGTTTCCCCCATGAAGTGGCTGATTTATAAGGATTTGATCTCTCTTTTCTTCTATTTTAGGAGTTGGTTTCATAACATTTGGTATCAGAACTTTTGATTATAGGGTTTCGCTACTTCAAACAGGCCATCGTGGAATTTTCGCTATAAATTTTTTTTCTACGAAGGTTAAGAAGCTAAAAAAAACCCATTTACAAAGACATCCTAAGAATTTTCATGTAAAAAATTCAGATCTTGGTTCGTAATATTTTAGGAGATATGATCTGTGGAAGTTAAGGTTTTTGCAGGCTCCCGAATTTCATCTCAAAGAGGTGACCTTGGGAAAATTGTTAGAACTATCTCTCTCTGAGCATGGGATTGGAATTATGTAAAAAGTGACCAAAATTACATGGACTTTAGTTTCCTATGTATCGATTTCAAAGCAGAAGGAGGAAATAGTGACACGTGGCATGACGTACAAGTTCGCTCTACTGAACTAGCCCATAATTAGGTCATTGTGGGAGATTGGGCATAACTTTGCCTTGAAGAAGCCAAATTAGTTTGGACCTATGGCATTGGAAAGATGATTTAGAATGCTACTAAAGGACCAAAGATAAAATCTTGGGGATCATATGTTATGGAGATACATCAGTTTCATTATAGAGCTCCTCAAAATCAAGAAAAAGGTGTGTATTTTTTTTTTTAATTGCATAAGTCTTGTTTGAAAAATCAGTTTGAAGTGATTCCAAGGGAATATTGAAGTATAGATATCAGTATTGGGTTCTAAAATGGCCCTTAAAAAAAATTCAACAGCCCATTAAGCCCTCAAAAGGCTCTAATATGACTAATGAAGAGGAATAAGTGCAACATGATATATCAAAATTACAAGACCAAGTACAACAAATTTCACTCTCGAAAAGAGTGACAAAAAATGAAATGGAAGCTAAGATGGATGGTTTAAAAAAATGTGTGGAAGCTAAGATGGATGGTTTCAAGAATGGCATGGAATCTAAGATGAATGGCATGGAAGCTAAGATGGATGGTTTCAAGAATGGCATGGAATCTAAGATGAATGGCATGGAAGCTAAGATGGATGACATGGAAGCTAAGATAAATTCAAAAATGAAAGGAAACATGGAAGACATGAAGAATGATCTAAAAGCAGACATGGAAGGTTTGAAGGAAGGTTTGACAAATTTTATACAAGAAATGATTCCTAATGGTGAAAATGTAGTAGAGGAAACTCATAATGAGAACAAAATAAATGTTAATCGTGATTTCATAAACTTTAATGTTGGATTGAAGGCCTGCCATATTCCAAAGATCGATATGAGAAAGTTTGATGGCAAGGATCCTGTAACATGGATACTACAGATGGAGCAATATTTTGATGTCCATAATGTGAAAAACACACAAAAGGTATGCATTGCAACTTTATATTTAGAAAAAAATACATTTGTATGGTGTTATCACTCAAAAAAAGTGAAACATCATTTGACATAGTCTTAGAGTTCATTTTTCAAAGGTATGGCCATAGAGTTCATTTGTCACAAGTTGGTAAAGGAAAAATTTAAATTTTTCATATTAACCTATCCTAAGGTCCAAACCCACCCCCATTCAAGTCATATCATGTCCCATCAGTCATCATTTTCTGACATATTTCATTTCCCAAGCTTTTAAATTCGAAAAGGTCACTTTAGCCAGTTTTTCTTGTTTTCGTATCGAGGTACACTGTAAAAGGAACTTTTCGCTACGAAACTGCTAATAGTTTCATAGCGAAATTGACAAGAATTGAACTAAATACACTATGAAAAGGGGTATTTTTGTTTGTATTTTCAAATCTATTGCAAGGTGTCAATCCATGATTAGAACAGTTAGGGTGGATGTCATTCGAATCAGTTGCAGTCATTTCCAAGGGTCAGGGTTGAGGTCATTATTATTGTTTTAAGCATGCATGAGTCATGATTAAGCCATGGGCTGTCATCAAAACTTTAAAATCTTTCCCAATTGAGTCTTTTGTTATTCTCCACTTCATATTTTCATGATATTGAGCTTTGGAGAGTTGTTTCACCAAGCCAAGTTGGTTACTGGCGTTTTCAAAAGTTGCAGGTGTCACAAATCAAGTGAGGTAGAGAAGGTATAAAATCACCATGGCTACAAAGAGGAATACCAAAAAAGGTGGCCACTACCTCAGATATGAGCCATCAGACATGAATTTATTGAATGAAGATCCAACTACATTAGAATTTTTCATAAGAATAGGGTGTTTGCAGTTTTTCCAAAGATTGCAAGGGTGCCATGTGTAGGTTTCTAAGGAGTTTGCTATCAGTTTCAATGGGACAGCTTCAAAGGTGGGAATGTTGAACTTCACAATAACACCAAAGACCATTGCAGTAGCAACAGGAATCCCTAGAGGAGGAGAGCAAGGGCTTCAATTTCACCATGCAGGAATGTAAGGAATTTATCAAGCCAGAGCATAATGAGATTGATTTCACAAATGCAGTCCCAAGGAGCTACATGAAAGACAACTTCTCAAAGTTGTTGCTAATTATTCAAAATTACTTCACCTGTGAAGGGAGATATCACATGGTCTATTCCTACCACCTTAGGCTTCTACTGCATTTTGTGGGTAAGAGGTCTCTTGGTTTACCTTTTTACTTATATAGAAGCTTAGCTAAAATGTCAGGTAAGGTCCAAGTTAGAAAAGAAGGAAATGAAACCTTACTCTTTAATCATGGTTTGATCAAGTTGCTGGTTTTAGAGGAGTTAAAGAGATTAAGTAGAGACTGGTCATCTTTAATATTCATCAGGGGTTTTGATGTAGATGTTATCACTACTAAAAGGACTCCCAAACCTAGAGATATCCCATCACCTTCAATGGCAGAGCAAGTTGAGCTAATGATCATGGAGACAGAGTCATTGCAAAAGGTTGATACACACAAAGCTACACCCGCAAAACAAAAGCCAACAGTGAGAAAACACAGTAGAAAGAGGGTTACAAGAAGCCAAAAAATGGCTAAGGGTAACTTAGAAGACATTCTACATGCTATTGATATTGAATAAACTCCCATAGTCCAAGCTGAAGACATAGATGAGGAAGGAATGAAGCTCAAGAAAGCCAAAATAGCTAAAAAGTTAGAGTTTGCAGGTGAAGATGCAGGATTCATGTTCAAGCTAGAAAACCAATGACAAGACATGCCAGAAAAGTCTTGGAAAGCAACAAAGAGGCTCAGAAGGTCATTGAAACTGTTTAGCCACCACCAAGCATAATAGACCTCTCCTCACCTGCAAAAGAAGATCTGGTCATCAAGCAAACGAAGGGCAAAGAGAAAATCAATGAGAAAACAAAGATTGAAATCCTTAAGGAGTAGTTGAAGCTGGAAAATGATGAAATATTAGTCTTAAAGAAAGAGGCAAGGAAGCACAAGGTTCAAAAGGTACAAATTGAAAAAATGAAAGTGATTTCGGATGATCAAGTCAAAAGTGTCTCTAATACCTTGGACAACACAGAAAAACTGATAAAATGGTCTAAGCCATTGAGAGGAGAGGTGAAACATATCAAAAAAATGAACTTGCACTTATAGTCTAATAACAGGACACTGAAGGACCAAGTCAAAGACATCCAAGAGCAATTAGAATTGATTCATGAAGAGCTGGAGAAAAAAGGCTTAAAGATGACTGTGGTTGAGGAGCCCATAGCTCAACTGATCATTAATGAAGAAGAAACACCACAGTGGTCTTAAGTCAAGATTGATTATGTTTTATAAGGTTCATGGCATGCTGAAGATAAATTTTTTACAGCTGGAGTTCACTTTTTGCAGTTAGTCTTGAAATCTAGAAATTATGCACTTTTTCACAGTTTCGTAGCATTTCCTAGGCTTAAAGCCAGGAAAACACTACGGAAATTTCTATAGCTGTATTTTTGCCTCTAAAATCACTTTTTGTAGTTTTCAAGGAGGGATTTTGATGGTGATGATGTGTCATGACTTGGTTTACACCATGGAATAGCGAAGGAGCAGAGTTTATGGGTGCAAAAGCTAATTTTTAGGTGCTACTAAAGCTCGCTATGAAACTGTCATGTTTTCGTAGCGAGTTGTTTTGGAAGGTTTTGGAGTAGCTTAATGGAAATTTTGGACAGCTGGACTCCTCCAACATGTCAAGGGACCTTAATACCAAACATTTATGACTTGAAGGAAGTGTTGTGGAGACAGTTCATCAACTAAAGCTCTCGTTTAAGATAAAGATTATGCATTCCTGAAAAATAGGGTTTCTTTGCACATGTCTAGGAGGGTTTTTAATGTGTAAAGGTGGTAATGAACCTATCATATATCATTTGAGCATGTGATGCTTATTTTTAGCTGACATGTAACTGTTTCACAAAGATAAGGTAGAATATGTAATAAATAGGAGTTTGAGTCCTATTAGGGAATGTATTTTTAAAGGTGTACCTGTCATTTTCTTGTTAGAAGTCATGTTTTTCAGTTATATGATGTGTCATAGGAATAATTCGATGAATCTAGCCACCATGCAGATCTTCTTTATTGTAAGAATGTCTATTAAAAGGCAAAGCATCAAAGTAGTGAGAGGTTGGAGATTTTTTTCACTAAACTGCTGCTTTATGTATTTGACTTATATCAGTAATACAGAGGACTTTCTTCTTGACAGACCTAAGATTCTCATGGGGTTTTTAATGTCTTTCTGATCTATATCTTTATGTTTACCACTTGCAGTATATTTCATCTCTAATACTCATAATTCATATGTTTATGCTATGACTTCCTTTATTGATGAAATGACTGTGTTGCCCTATGTTTTATGTGTGATTTTTCTCTGTTAAAGACCCCTATCTACCTCAGCTTCCATGTCAAGAAACCTTGCCAGTGAAAATACTGATTGTTGACTCCATAAGCCCAATGGTAGCAAGCCTGCATTCTTTCAACCTGCAATCATAAAAAAACAAATTACTTTTCAAACAAAGTTAGCCATCTAGTACTATCATTATCAAATATCATAAACCCCTTTGAGAGAGCCCTCTCTGAATGAAGAGGCTAATTTTTAGTCAAAATCTGGTTTGAAACAGTTACATAGAGTTGTCTGATTAGCATCCAATCAAGTACAATTTTTTGATAACATTTTGGTGCGTCTGCCTAGAGACTAAAGATAAAATTTTCTCGAAATTTTGAAGCTGAACTCTTGAAGGTAGCAGGAGCTCAGAAGTTGTTCGAGGTTGCGACTACCTTGGTGAATCCATTCAAAATTCTCATGTTCAAAGGTGGCTTTGAAACAGAGATATACGAGGAGTAATCCTGACCCAGATCCACCTACAATTGTGGATAATCCAAACAAAATTTCCAGAGGCATTCAAGGCATTTTTTCACAATCAGGTACTCCATTACATATAAAAGCCTTGTCCTCTAAAGTTTTAAGAAGTCCTGAATATAAAAATTTTGACGATAAAATTTAGGAAGTCTTGTTTAGGTATGAAAATGAAAAATAATTGACTAAAATTATCTTAGATATACATAGAAGGGGTATTGATACCTCAGCCTTAGTGACCCAAAAAGATAAAGAAGAATTTTGGGAAGTTGTCACATCAGAGTTATTGTTAGAAAGGGAATCTTTGGATAGGCTGAAGGAACTAGACCCATTTGAAATATTGTTAAGAAGTAAATCTGGTGTCCCTCTACCTGACTGGAGTTCAATTGTAACTGGACAACAAAGGCCAACCAGCCCCCCTCCTAACAGTGCCTCTTCCTCTACTGATGTTGTCCCTAAAACTACCACAGTTCTAGTCATCATGGCAGGAAATGTGCCACCTCCACATGTTGCTACACCTGCTAGGTATGCCCCTCTTGTTCTTCCAGCTGTCCTTAATTCCCTTCCTAGAAATAATTCTGCTAGAATCAAGACTTGGGGAAGTGATGAAGAGATTACAGCTAAAGAGCATGTAGACTAGTTTAATGACTTCATAGACAGGGAGGAGGTTGCCCATGAGGATGTAAAGATGATATTATTTGCTCATAGATTTACTTGTGAGGTCAGAAAGTGATTCAAATCCCTTGCTGTAGGAATCCTGCATAATTGGAATGAATTTGAAGATAGCTTCTTGAGAAAGTGGGAAAATAGAACCAACCCTATACAAGCCCTCACTGAATATAATAGTTTGAAAAGAGTTGTTGATGAAATTGTCCAAAAATTTTCAAAGATATTTAACAAAGTTTATGACTCCATCCCTGCCCATCTAAAGCCTCCACCAGGAGTAGCTCAACTGAGATATGTTGAGGCCTTTGACTATGACTTTTATATCATGTTAAGAGAAAGAGAATCCCCTTCATTAGCTGAAATGAAAAATGATGTAGTGAAGGTGGAGGTCAATATGATAGCAGCTAAAAATTCCAAGATGGGAAAGACAAAATTGAAAGAACAAGATAAACCTTCCACCTCACATGATAAATTTGACTCCATGATGAAGACAATGGAAAAACTGATGGATAGGCTTGCCCTTGGGAATGCCTCTGCTCCCCCTACACAACATGAACCTCAGTTTAGAAATCTTCAGTTCAAAAGACCTCAAAACCATCAAAGGCTAAGGGAAAATAGAAATCAGCCTGACCCTCAAGTAAGGCCTCCTTTTCAAAAAAAAATAGTTGATGAAGAAGATCAACCTGAAATAAAACAAGACTCAATTCATTGCTTAGATTAAAACATGTCAGTGATGTTTTTTACTAAGGAAGAGCATGATGAGTCAGCTCATGATGTAAACAAGGATGAGGAACCATCTAATTATCTTAAAGGATATTAACATGCAATCTTTGAGATGTAGAAACAATACAACCACAGAAACAGAAATGTTCCAATTAATGCAAACAAAACACAGCCTAAGAAATATGCCCCCAAAGCAGATGAGATTAGAAACTATCCACCACCTCCTCCTCCTGTCAAAGAGACTAAAAAATCTTCTTTTGTTTTTAGTTTGGAGAATGAGATCTCCAAGATCAAAATCCCAGTACCTTTCAGAGAAATTCTTAAAGTGAATGAATATAGAATTAAAATTGTAAAAATGTTGAATTCCCAACCAGGAGCTATTGATATCCTTAATGTTCAAGAAGATCATCCAACCATATACTTGGGACCAAGATTAGAAGACGAGCAGAATGAAGAGGTGCCTCCTTTCTATGTCAGCCTTAGCATTCATGACATGACATTACACAATGCCATGTTAGATTCAGGGGCCTCTCATAACCTCATGCCTAAATTAATCATGGAAAGGATGGGATTGGAAATTACTAGGCCATATAAGGATTTTTTTTACTTTGATTCAAAAAGAGTTTAGTGCATTGGTTTAATAAAAGATTTTTTTGTTGGTCTTACACAAGTCCCTGCCAAGACAGTGATAATGGAAATTGTGGTAGCAAACATTCCACCTAAGTTTGGCATGTTGTTATCTAGATCATGGGCAGCAAAGATCAAAGGCACCATGCAGATGGACCTAACTTATGCCACCATTCATGTTTTTGGTGAGCAAAGAATACTATACAGAGAAACAAGGATGGCTTATATGGTAAGTAGTAAGGACAAACCTCAGAATTTCCCAATCTATGCTGTTGATACTGAATTAGGATCTGCTATACTTTTCAATGAATTGACTGATGAAGCAGAAGATGAAAAGAAAGCATAAATTCAGCAAACAGAAAATCAACAGGCAGAAAATCAGCAAATCTGTGAAGACAAGGCAGAAGGTTGGTGGTTGTTACACTTTGATGCATCAGCAGGATGAGAGGGGGCTACAGTAGGAATTTGGATCACAACTCCAGAGGATGAAAGTAAGTTCTTTTCTTTCAAACTAAACTTTGATTGCACAAATAACATGGCTAAGTATGAATCTTTATTTATGGGTTTAGAAATTTTGAAAAGATTGGATGCCCAAAATATTTCTGTTTGTGGAGATTCTGAATTAGTTATTAAACAAGTTGAGGGTGTATATCAAACCTAGGATGTGAGAATGAGATCATATAGAAATTTGATCATGGATACGTTAAATAATTTTCAAGAATATTCATTTATTATGAAGACTAGGGACCAAAAGTTAATAGCTGACTCCCTAGCTATCTTTGCAAGTCTATTTATTATTCCTGCACATTCCACTGAAAGATATGAGGTTGAAATTCGTCATAGGTCTGCTATCCCTGACAACATAATCCATTGGCAATTTTTTGAGGATGACCAACAAGTCAAAAACTTTATAGAATTGAAAGAGGATTTTGAAAGCACACAAGTAGATGAGCAAAACATGCTTGTTGAAACAAAGGGGAATTCTGAAGTGTTACAGCTGAAGAATAATTCTATACCCAAAGGTCTCATCCCACTTAAAAATCTTTTTGACCAGAATGATGTGTTCAAATCTCCAAGGATACAAGCTAATGATGAAGAGGTAGATAGTTGTAACCTTGGTACAGTAGCAATGCGAAAAATGATTAGGCTTTCAAAGTTTCTTTTAGTTGACATGAAACATAAATATATTGAGATGATGAAAAGGTTCATAGATGTTTTTTCATGGAGTTATGTTGATTTAAAGAAATATGATCCTACTATTATTCAAAATACCATTCCTATTAAGGAAAATGAGAAGCTTTTCAAACAAAAGCTAAGGAGAATTAATCCACTTCTTATGCCTTTGATTGAGAAGGAAATCAAGAAAATCTTTGATGCCAAAATTATTGTTCCAATCAAATTCTCAAAGTGGCTTGCAAACTTGGTTCCAGTCAGAAAAAAGAGTGGAGAAATCAGAATCTCCATTGAATTCAGAAACTTGAACAAATCCTCTCTGAAGGACAATTACCCTCTCCCAAAGATGGACCAAATTCTACAGAACATTTTTGGTTCCCAAAGGATTTCTATGTTGGATGGTTTTTCATGATACAATCAGATACTAGTGCATCCAGAAGATCAGGAGAAAACTGCCTTTACCACACCATGGGGCACATTCATGTATGCCAAGATGCCTTTTGGTCTGATGAATGCAGGAGTGACCTTTCAAAGAGAAATGGACATTTCCTTTGCTGAGGAGAAGGATAAGTTGGTGGTTGTCTATCTATATGACATAAAAATTTTCTCAAGGAGAGAGGAAGACCACTTGAAGCATCTAGAAAAGATTTTGCTGAAGTGTAGAAGGTTTGGAATTTCTCTCAATCCCACTAAAAGAATTTTTCTGACTTCAGGGAATTTACTTGGGCATATTGTATCTAAATATGGGATTAAGATTGATCTAAACAGGGTCAATGCAATTCAGAAAGTGGATATGCCTAGAAGTAGGAAGGAAATTCAGTCTTTCCTTGGAAGGGTGAATTTTGTGAGAAGGTTTATTCCTAACTTTACTGAGATTGTTAAAGACATAACCAAGATGTTGAAGGAAGGAGATGACATCAAGTGGACAGTAGAAGAAAAGCATTCATTTGAGGAGATCAAGAAGGCACTCACTCAAGCACCAGTGTTGATCAGCCCAGATTTTTCAAAGGAATTTCTGGTTTTTACATTTGCTTCAGAAAATACAATTGTTGGATTTTTGCTGCAGAAAGGACAGCAAAGTATTGAGCAGCCTATTTCATTTTTTAGCAGGACCTTAGCTAATTCAAAGCTGAATTATAATATTTTAGAGAAGAAGGCCTATGCTTTGGTCAAAGCCATCAAATATTTCAGAATTTACATTCTGCATTCTCATGTTATAACATTTGTTCCTAATGCTGTTGTGAAGGACATCTTAACTCAAGCTAATTATGATGTTAAGAGAGGGAAGTGGATAGCTAACTTGTTGGAATATGATATGGATATCAGACCCACAAAATTGGTCAAAGGTCAGGGGCTAGTAAATTTGATGGCACAATCAAATTTTGACTGTCTTGATGTGAATTTAATTGCAGAAATTTCAGAATTATCGGATGAAGATGAAGAGTTGATTCCCATTGAAAAGAATTACATCCTTTCTGACTGGTACAAAGACATTTTTTTTTTCTTACATCATCATAGGGATCTTGCTAAATTGACAAAAACTAAAGCAAGGTTTGTGAAGCTAAAATCCCTGAGGTACTGCATCATTGATTAAAATATGTATTGGAAAGATACTGGTGGTATTCTTTTGAATTGTTTGCTGGAAGAGGAGGTTGAAAAATTGATTGAGGAGTTTCACAAAGGTTATTTTGGAGGTCATCATTATTGGAAGGCCATAGAAAATAAGATTTTTAGAGTAGGCTACTACTGGCCTACTGTGTTTAAGGATGTCTACAAGAATATTGTTGCCTGCCATGAATGCTAGATTTTTTATGGTAAGAAAAAAATTGTTCCTTTACCCTTGATGCCTATTTATGTTGAGGTGCCATTCCAGCAATGGGGGCTAGATGTTATTGGTGATATTAATCCATCATCTTCAGGTCAGCATCGTTGGATCCTAACAGCAACTGATTATTTCACCAAGTGGATTGAGGCAATCCAAACTAGGCAAGAAAATGACTCAGTTATCATTTCATTTTTGGAGAATAATATATTTTCTAGGTTTGGCTGCCCTATGAAGATCATCACTGACAATGTACAGGAATTCAAATCCAAGAGGTTGATCAATTTTTGTCATCAATATCACATTGCACTTGGACATTCTACTGCATATTATCCACAAGGTAATGGTCTTGCTAAATCTTCTAACAAAAGCATTGTGAGGATTATTAAGAAGGTGTTGTAGGAAAATAAGACGTCATGGAATTTGAAGCTAAAGTATGCACTGTGGGCTGATAGAATGTGCACAAAAAGGTCAACTGGAACTTCACCCTATGACTTGGTATATGGAGCTGAAGCCATCTTTTCTACATCCTTGGGAGTGCCTATCATGAAGCTGCTGTAAGAATTAGAGGAGGAGCCAAATCCAATTCAGAGGAGAATAAATCAGTTGATAGCCTTGCAGGATAAAAGGGAGGAAGTCTATAATAGCAATCAACAATCTCAAAATATAATTAAGAAGACATTTGACAGGAAGGGAAAAGAAGAAAAAGTTCAAATTCAAGGTGTGGTTTTGAAGTGGGAGGCCAAGATTGAAGAAAAGGGGAAACATGGTAAGTTTAAGAATATCTAGAAAGTTCCATTTAGAGTAGCTGCATTCCATGGAAACAACACTTACATACTGCAGGAGATGGATGGACAACCTTGTGCTGGAGGGCCTTCCAATGACAGGTTTTTGAAGCACTATTCCTCTTAAGTTCTATTTATCTTTCATTCCATTGTATATATTCCATTTTTAATATGTTTTTCTGCTAATAAAGACAAGATGATCATCGAGCTTGAGCCCCAGGTGAAGGCCATTAGAGCTTGAAGGAAAGCTTGGCAAATTTCAGAGTTTTTTTTTTATTTCAAGAAGATGGATAGCATTGGAAATACAGGTCCTTTGGTGTACCACAGGGGCACACCATCCCAAGTGGAGCCACTGTTATCACTCAGAAAAAGTGAAACATCATTTGACATAGTCTTAGAGTTCATTTTTTAAAGGTATGGTCATAGAGTTCATTTGTCACAAGTTGGTAAAGGAAAATTTTTAATTTTTCATATTAACCTATCCTAAGGTTCAAACCCACCCCCATTCAAGTCATATCATGTCCCATCAATCATCATTTGTTGAAATATTTCATTTCCCAAGATTTCAAATTTGAAAAGGTCACTTTAGCCAGTTTTTCTTGTTTTCGTAGCGAGTTACACTGTAAAAAGGCACTTTTCACTATGAAATTGTTAATATTTTCGTAGCGAAACTGCTAGGAATTGAACTAACTACGCTACGAAAATGGGTTTCTATCTGTCTTTTCAAATCTATTGCAAGGTGTCAGTCCATGATTAGAACTGTTAGGGTGGATGTCATTCGAATCAGTTAGGGTCATTTCCAAGGTACAAAGGTCATGGCTGAGGTCATTATTATTTTTTTAAGCATGAATGAGTCATGATTAAGCCATGGGCTATCATCGAAACTTTAAAACCTTTCCCAATTGAGTCTTTTGTCATTCTACGCTTCATCTTTGCATGCTATTGAGTTCTGGAGGGATGTTTCACCAAGCCAAGCTAGTTGCTGGCATTTTCAAAAGTTGTAGGTGTCACTAATCAAGTGAGGCAGAGAAGGTATAAAATCACCATGGCTACAAAGAGGAAGACCAAAAAAGGTGGCCACTACCTCAGATATGAGCCATTAGATATGAATTTGTTGAATGAAGATCCAATTGCATTAGAAGTTTTCAAAATAATAGGGTGTTTACAGTTTTGCCAAAGATTGCAAGGGTGCCATGTGCAGTTTTCTAAGGATTTTTCTATTAGTTTCAATGGGACAGCTTCAAAGGTGGGAATGTTGAAGCTCACAGTAACACCAGAGACCATTGCAGAAGCAACAAGAATTCCTAGAGGAGGATAACAATGGTTCAAAGGCTTCAAGTTCACCATGTAGGAATGTAAGGAATTTATCAAGCCAGAGCATAGTGAGATTGATCTCACAAATTCCATCCCAAGGAGCTACATGAAATACAACTTCTCAAAGTTGCTGCTAATTATTCAAAAGTACTTCACCTGTGAAGGGAGATATCACATTGTCTATTCCTACCACCTTAGGCTTCTGTTGCATTTTGTGGGTAAGAGGTCTCTTGATTTACCTTTTTACTTATACATAAGCTTAGCTAAAATTTCAGATAAGGTCTAAGTTAAAAAAGAAGGAAATGAAACCTCACTCTTTCATCATGGTTTGATCAAGTTGCTAGTTTTAGAGGACTTAAAGAGATTAGGTAGAGACTGGTCATCTTTTCTATTCATCAGTGGTTTTGAAGTAGATTCTATCACTCCTAAAAGGAATCCCAAACCTAGATATATCCCATCACCTTCAGTGGAAGAGCAAGTTGAGCCAATGATCATGGAGACAAAGTAATTGCAGAAGGTTGATACACCCAAAGCTACACCTGCAAAACAATATCCAACAGTGAGCAAACATGGCACCAAGAGGGTTACAAGAAGCCAAATAGTGGCTAAGGGTAACTTATAAGACATTCTGCATGCTATTGATATTTAATAAACTCCCATAGTCCAAGATGAAGACATAGATGAGGGAGGAAGGAAGCTCAAGAAAGCCAAAACAGCTAAAAAGTTAGAGTTTGCGGGTGAAGATGTAGGATTCTTGTTTTAAGCTAGAAAACCAATGACAAGTAATGCCAGAAAAGTCTTGGAAAGAAGAAAAGAGGCTCAGAAGGTCACTGAAACTATTCAGCCACCACCAAGAATAATAGACCTCTCCTCACTTGCAAAAGAAGATCTGATCATCAAGCAAAAGAAGGGCAAAGAGAAAATCAATGAGAAAACAGAGATTGAAATCCTTAAGCAGCAGTTAAAGCTAGAAAATCATGAAATATCAGTCTTAAAGGAAGAGGCAAGGAAGCACAAGGTTCAAAAGGTACAGTTTGAAAAAATGAAAGAGATTTCGGAGGATCAATTCAAAAGTGTCTCTAAGACCTTGGACAACACAGAAAAACTGATCAAATGGACTAAGCCATTGAGAGGAGAGGTGAAAAATATCAAAAAAATGAACCTGCACTTACAGTCTAAGAACAGGACACTGAAGGACCAAGTCAAAGACCTCCAAGAGCAATTAGAATTGATTCATGAAGATTTGGAGAAAAAAGGCTTAAAGATGATTGTGGTTGAGGAGCCTATAGCTCAACTGATCACTAATGAAGAAGAAACACCACAGGGGTCTTAAGTTGAGATTAATTATGTTTTATAAGGTTCATGGCATGCTGAAGATCAACCTTTTCCAACTGGAGGTCACTTTTTTGCAGTTAGTCTTGAAATCTGGAGATTCTGTACTTTTTCACAGTTTTGTAGCATTTCCTAGGCTTAAAGGCAGGAAAACGCTACGAAAATTTCTCTAGCTGTATTTTTGCCTCTAAAATCACTTTTTACAGTTTTCAAGGAGGGAGTTTGATGGTGATGATGTGTCATGACTTGGTTGACACCATGGAATAGCAAAGGAGCAGAGTTTTTGGGTGCAAAAGCTACTTTTTAGGTGCTACTAAAGCTCACTAGGAAACTATCTTGTTTTCATAGCAAGTTGTTTTGGAAGGTTTTGGAGTAGCTCAATGGTAGTTTTGGACAGCTGGGCTCCTCCAACATGTCAAGGGACCATAATATCAAACATTTATGACTTGAAGGAAGTGCTATGGAGACAAGTCATGAGCTAAAGCTCTCATTGAAGATAAAGATTATGCATTCCTAAAAAAATAGGGTTTTGTTCCACAGGTCTAGGAGGGTTTTCAATGTGTAAATGTGGTAATGAACCTATCATCTATCATTCAAGCATGTGATGCTTATTTATAACTAACATGTAACTGTTTCACAAAGATAAGGTAGAATATGTAATAAATAGGAGTTTGAGTCCTATTAGGAAATGTCTTTTTAAAGGTGTCATTAGGGGAATTTTGAGGTCTAAAATGGGCCTCCTAAGGAAATTATAAAATAATAGTGGAAAAAATCAAATAAGATTTGATGACATCATCAAATTTTAGAGGGAAAAATGGAAAACTACTTTTTCAACTCATATTTTCAACTTATCTCCCAAAGTTTTTACTCAAATTTCGAGCGGGAGTGCTCGTTGGATTCGAAATTTAATTCCCCATCCAAGGAGTACCCATGTTGCATACTTTCGATGGGTCCTACTACACGAAAAATGAGAAATACATAAAAAAACGTGATTACAATCACATTTTTTTATGTATTTCTCATTTTTCGTGTAGTAGAGTTCATCGAAAGTATGCAACATGGGTACTCCTTGGATGAGGAATTAAATTTCGCATCCAACGAGTACTCCCACTCGAAATTTGAGTAAAAATTTTGGGAGATAAGTTGAAAATACGAGTTGAAAAAGTAGTTTTATTATTTTATTATTTTTAAATATTTTTACCCTTTTATTTAAAAAATGGTGAATCATCCCCCATGGTTGACATCATCATCTTGAATCCTATTGGTTGTTATAAAGTTTATTTTTGTTGTACATTTTTCTTAGGAGGCCCATTTTAGACCTCAAAATTCCCCTAATGAGCTGTCAAATTCTTGTTAGAAGTCATGTTTTTCAGTTATATGATGTGTCATAGGAAGAATTCAATGAATCTAGCCACCAGGCAGATCATATTTATTGTAAGAATGTCTATTAAAAGGAAAAGCATTGAAGTAGTGAGAGGTTGGATATTTTTTGCACTAAACTGTTGCTTTATGTATTTGACATATATCAATAATACAGAGGACTTTCTTCTTGACAAACCTGAGATTCTCATGGGGTTTTTAATGTCTTTCTGATCTATATCTTTATGTTTACCACTTGTAGTAGATTTCATCTCTAATACTCAGAATTCATATGTTTATGCTCTGGCTTCCTTTATTGATGAAATGACTGTGGTGCCCTATGTTTTTTGTGTGATTTGCCTCTATTAAAGACCCCTATCTGCCTCAGCTTCCATGTCAAGAAACCTTTCCAGTGAAAATACTGATTGTTGACTCCATAAGCCCAATGGTAGTAAGCCTGCATTCTTTCAACCTGCCATCATAAAAAAACATATTACATTTCAAACAGAGTTAGCCATCTAGTACTATCATTATCAAATATCATAAACCCCTTTAAGAAAGCCCTCTCAGACTGAAAAGGCTAAGATTTAGTCAAAAGCTGGTTTGAAACAGTTACATAGAGTTGTCTGATCAGCAGCCAATCAAGTAAAATTTTGTGATAACATATGGTATAGATGGCTTTTTTCTCGTAAAAAAAAAATCACTCGATCAATTTTTACAAAGGAAATGATAGCACATTTTAAGGATACAAAGAGAAACACCTTCTTTAGCCAATTGATAAATCTCAAACAAAAGGGTTCAATGGTGGAGCACATTGAGGACTTCAAAAAATTGAATATAAGGGTAACTGATATTCTGGAGGAACACATGATTGATGTTTTCATAGGGTCTTTAAAGGATAACATCGAACATGAGGTTCGCCTTTGGGAACCTGATTCATTGGAGAAGGCATTCAGGTCAGAAAGAAAAATTGAAAGTAAAATTATGGTGACAAGGAAGCCTACCACTCACATCTATAAAGATGGAAGTTTTTCTATTCCTATACTTCCAAAACCTACAAGGTTGACACCACAACAATTTGAAGAAAAAAGAGCAAAAGGGCTTTTCTACAGTTGTGATAGTAAATACACTAAAGGTCATAAGTGTGTTGATAAGAAAATATTTTACATAGATTGTGAAGAGGAGGAAGAAAATGAACAATAAACTTCGAAAGAAGAGGATATACACTAGGAACCAGCCATAGAGAAAGTAGAAATGAGTCTGACCATATCCTGTAATTCATTGGCAGGAATTACCACTCCTCAAATTCTCAAGATAAAGGACATATCTTGAAGAAAAATGTAATAGTGGTGATTGATTCGGGTAGTACCCATAATTTTATTCATTGTAAGGTAGCCAAGGAATTGAATTACTTCCTATACCTAGCACCAGAGTGTCAAGTGATGGTTGCAAATGGAGGAACTATAAATTGCTCTCGAAAGTACCATAATATCAAGCTGACCATGGGGGAATATGTATTGAATAGTCCAATGCTTTCCATTCCAATGTGAGGTGCTAATGTTGTACTAGGAGTAGAATGTTTACAATCTTTGTGGACAGTAGCTTTTAATTTTCAAGAAATTTTCTTGAATTTTTTTTCAAAAGGAAAGGAATTTGAATTACAGGGTATTACAGGGAAGCCAGGAAAGATAATAAGCTCTAATGTCATGACAAAGCTCTTGATGAGAGAACAACAAGGTGTAATTTCACAATTATGCTCACTAGAAGTTTCAACATCAAAATCATATATTTCTCCAGATCTCCAAAAAGTCTTGGACAATCATTCCAAGGTATTTGAAACTCCCGAAGGACTCCCACCTATTCTTGATCATGATCATGTTATTCATTTGATTCCAGGAAGTGTTCCTCCAAACATTAGGCCTTACAGATATCCTTATGTCCAAAAGAGTGAAATTGAATGTATGATTGCAGAAATGTTAGAGGCTGGTATAGTTCAACCTAGTCAACATTTTTTCTCTGCTCCAGTAGTATTGGTGCACAAGAAGGATGAAGAATGGAACATTTGTCCAAAATATAGGGAGCTCAATATGCTCACTGTTAAAGATAAATTTACCATTCCTATGATTGATGAATTATTGGATGAATTACACAGAGAAATTTATTTTAACAAGTCAGATCTTCGTTAAGGATATCATCAAATTAGAATTAATACCGAAGATATTGCAAAAACAAAATTTTGAACTTATGAGGGTCATTATGAATTTTTGGTCATGCCTTTTGGCCTTAACAATGCACCTTATACATTTCAAGGATTGATGGATTCCATTTTCAAACCCTTCCTTAGAAAATTTGTGTTAGTCTTTTTTGATGATATACTAATCTACAGTAGGTCTTGGAAGGATCACGTTCAATATGTTGACAGGGTGCTAAAACTATTGGAGGAGAAGCAATTATATGTAAAAACCTCCAAATGTTTCTTTGGAGTACAAGAGGTGGAATATCTAGGTCATATTGTATCTTAGGAGGGTGTTAAGGTAGACCCTAACAAAATTAAAGGCATTAAGGAATGGAAAGTCCCCACAACCATAAAGCAATTGCAAGGATTTCTCGGGTTAACAGGGTATTATCTCAAGTTTGTTAAGAATTATGGTGGAGTAGCAACACCTCTAACAAAATTATTGAAGAAAGATGCATTTTCATGGACTCATGAAGCAACTAAGGCCTTTGAACATCTTAAAGAGGCAATGTTCCAAGCATCGGTCTTAGCTACACCGGACTTCACAAAAACCATTATTGTGGAATGTGATGCCTCGGAAAATGGAACTGGTGATGTTTTAATGCAAGAAGGAATACCCATTGCTTTTGAAAGTCATCTAATCAAAGGAAAGTATTTACAGAAAGCTATTTATGAGAAGTAAATGTTGTAAATAATACATGCACTAAAGAAATGGCGACCTTACCTAATGAGAAGACACTTCAAGGTAGAAACTGATCATGATAGTCTTAAATACTTTTTGGAACAAAGACTATCTTCAGAAGAGAAGAAAAAATGGGTCACAAAGAAGTTGTGTTATCACTTTGAAATCATCTACAAAAAAGGGAAGCTAAATGTTGTCACAGATGCACTCTTAAGAAAGTATGAGGAGGTGGAAGCATTGCTTTGTGCCATTTATATTATCCAACCAGATTCAATAACCAAAGCAAGGGAGGAATGGAAGAATCACGAAGAAGTGTGGACACTCATTCAAAAGTTGCAGCAAGGTCCCAGTACATCTGATACATTTATAAGTTTGAAAAATGATTCCTTATGGTACAAAGATCACTTATATATTTGTAATAATTCCCAACCAAAAAAAAATATTATTTTGGAATTGCACACCTCTCCCTTAGGAGGACACTCAGGATTTTTAAAAACTTACCACAAGGTGAAGAAAGTATTTTTTTGGGATGGCCTTAAAACTAATATTCAAAAGTTTGTGGTGGAATGTTTGGCTTTCCAACAAAATAAATTTGAGACAATTAAGACCCTGGATCTGCTACAACCTTTATCCATTCCAAGTCAATGTTGGGAGGAGGTTTCAATGGATTTTATCACAGGTTTACCTAAGTCCAAAGGAAAGAGTGTCATCATGGCGGTAGTTTCTTGACTTACCAAGTATGCACAATTTTGTGCATTATCTCATCCATTTAAAGAAATTATAGTTTCTACTGCATTTATGGAAACAATTCAAAAGCTACATGGAAACCCAAATATTATTGTAAGCGACAAAGATCCCATTTTCACTGGAAATTTTTGGACAGAATTATTTTCTTGTTTGGGTACTCAAGTAGCTCATAGATTATATTATCATCCTCAATTTGATGTGAAAACTGAGATAGTGAACAAATATTTGGAAGTATATCGTCATTTTTTTGTATCTGATAAACAAACACAACAGGTCAAGTGGTTACCTCTGGCTGAATAGTGATATAACACTTCCTTCCATACTGCAGAAAAAATGACCCCATTTATGGAACTTTATGGATATCATCTACCGTCCATCAATAATCTTTAAGAGAAACTTCTATGGTTCAAGCAGTGGAAGATCACATCGAGCATCAACAACAAGTTCTCCAACTCTTAAAGGATAACCTAAATTTGGCACAAAATCAAATGAAACAACAAGCATATCAACATCGTAGCGACAAAATTTTTTATGTAGGAGACTAGGTATTTTTACGGCTACAACCATAGAAACAAGTGTCCCTCAAGAAAGCTAAGAAGGATGATAAATTATTGCCAAAGTACTATGGTCCTTAAAAAGTGTTGCAAAATATTGGTACTATGACATACAAATTGGAGCTTCCTGCTTCTTCCTGAGTGTACCTAGTTTTCCATGTCTCATGCTTAAAAAAGGTTATAGGTGAAAAACTTCTAGTTCAAACAATATTTCCAGAACTCGATGAGGAAGGAAAAATCATATTTGAATCTGAATCAGTCATGGAAACAAGAACTCGGAAACTATGAAATCAATCAATTTAAGAGTATCTCATAAAGTGGAACAACTTACCCACTGAACATTCCACATGGGAGGATGGGAATTTTATACAGAAGCATCCAGAACTACTTAAGAGTTGAGGAAAACACTTTTTTGAAGGAGAGGGGCATGTTAGGTCCCTATATCACAAGTGCAGTCCCTTATTTTTGTTAGTGTAGCCCCCTTATTGTTATTGTTGTACCGCTTTCGTCCACATATTGTTATTATTTTTCCCCATAAAAGCCCACTATTGTTATTGTTGTGCCCTTACATTATTATTGTTAGGTCAGCTAGGATTATATTTTGACCCCATGGAATCCTATATATAGAAAGGAGGTTTGTTCATTTGTATAATCCAAGAATTGTTCATTTATGTAATGTAAAGGAGGTTTCCCCCTCGAAGTGGTTGATTTATAAGGTGTTGATATCTCTTTTCTTATATTTTGGGAGTTGGTTTCATAATAAAACATCATTGACCAAAAGATGTAACCAAAAGAGAGAAGAAGGATAGGAGGTTAGCCAAATGTTGTAGTATCACGAGACTCTTTTCAAATTCAACCACATGAAATGAATGCCAAGGGCACATTTACATACGATACTTTATTTACCTGAATGGAAAGAAACAAAAACACATAACCAAACAAAACAAAAAAATAACATAAAAAACTATGTACATAGGGTAGGGAACGCCCTAAACCATCATTAAAAATATTGCTTTAAATATTGGCCATTAGCAGGAAGATATTCGTTCTTCCTATCTAGAGATTGGAGTTAATATGTGTGTTTTCCAAGCTTCTCATGCACTGTATACGGTTCGATCCACAGGGATTGGAACTTAGTATGTTTTCCTTTGTCTTCATGGGATTTATCCCATTTCAAGACTAGGTCACCCACACTAAATTCATTATTCCTTGTAGAATTATTTTCAAACCATCTCTTGATATGACTGGTGGAGAGGAAATTTTTCTTTAACTTTATATCTTTCTTCATGTAGCTTGTTGAGGGTGTCAATCATACTCTGAACTAATAAGCATGGATTACCCTGAGACTCTTCTGAAAGTTGAAGGGAAGCCAAATAGATGTTTGGAGGTAGGATGGCTTCTTTTCCATACACCAAGAAGTAAGGAGAGGTATTCAAAGAAGGTTTATGTATGACTCAGTTATCCCATAGGGAATTCACCAAAGTAGAGTGCCAGTTCCTCTGATCAAAGAAAGCAATCTTCTTGATGATGTGGATATGGTTATTAATAGTGGACTCAGCAAGACAATTTCCATGCATATAAAAATTAGCATAATTTTTCAATATACTACCATTTTCCAATGCAAAATCATATAATCCTAACGACGAAAAATATGTTGCATTGTAAAAAAATAAGTGAAGTCAAAACACCCAACCTAGAAATGATATTTTGTTTAAGGAATTTGATGATTTCCTAATTGTTCACTTGCATGAGTGGAACTACTTCTATCCACCGTGTAAAGTAATTTGTGGTAGTAATAATATAGTCGTATTTCTTTGATGAGTGTGGAAAGATATCACCGATAACATCTAAACCCCATTATTGAAATGATTCTTCCACATTGATAGGCTACAATGTGGTGGTTGACTTCTTTCCTCAGACAATATATCTTTGATAGACCGGACACTTGTAGGCATAGGCATAACCATATTTGAATAATTTGGGACAATAAAAACTGGCCCACATAACTTTGTGCATTGTAGTGTTACCCATGCAATGCCCTCTTATTGGTCCATCATGTAGGTCACGCAATACCTTTTCTGAATCTTGTGCTTCTAAGCACCTTAGTAGTACTCCATTTTTGTGCTTCCTAAAACCAACACCATGTACCCACTGGTAATATAAATATTTCAATATGACCACCCTCTTCTATTGTGTGGATAAATCAGAGGAGAGAGTACCATTCTCAAGATACTGTCACACATCTCTGTACCAAGAGGTTGGAACATTAGTGGGGGGAGCTCGCTATACATTGTACTTCTCGATGGCTTACCCCCATCCAGATGAATCATCATATGGTGCATTCATTGATTTTTCTATTATCCAACATAGACAATGGCCCTTGATAGTGTGAAATTTTTTGAATTTGAGATCATACTCTTGTAAACCAGTCATCTAGTTTTCTCTTTTGTCACCCAACTCTTGTTGGAAAAATAGTTATTTGGCTATTGGGCGCTGAAAAAAGATAATACAATTATTTTTCAAGAGATAAGGCCAGAAATTCTTCACTTCCTTGTAGAATACATAGTCTTGTTTGTTGATGGTTGGGTAGTTAACTTCGGGACCTTGTAAGCTAGCCCTCATAAAAGATCATGGTTGCTCCTTACTCTGATCATATTTCTGCATAAGCATGACACTAATATAAGTATCAAAAGGAAAGGTGCAGAGCAAGAAATCCTTGTTGAAATTTGGGTTGATGGGGTTGGTGCTTCCACGATTTCCTGCTTAATACAGGAGAATGCATCCATTTCCCTTTTTTCCCACTTATATACTACATCCTTCTTTACCATATCCTGCATGGGTTTTACTATTTGAGCATAATTAGATATGAACTTCAAGAGAAAATTTATCTTCCCTAGGAAGGACTGCATGTCCTTGTTTTTCACTGGGAAGGGAATCTACGTGATATCCTTGACCCTTTCAGGGTCCACTTTAATCTGAATCTTTTCTATGATGTGGCTCGAGATATTTCCTTGGAAATTTTAAATATTATCTTGTTGGGATTAAGAGATAACCTGTATTTTATACATTGCTCAAAAATTTGCTTTAGATGGTGTAGGTGGTCGGATCTCTTTCTCAAAAACATTGTGACATCATCAAGATACACCATTATGCTTTGACCAATCAAACCATGAAATGTTATGTCCATCACACGTTGAAAGGTTGCACTGGCATTAACCAGCCCAAATGGAATTCTTCTGAAGGTGAACGTGCCCAACTTTATTCACAAAGTTGTTTTAAGTATGTAAGGTTCTAATACTAGAACCTAGTTGTAACCAGAAAATCCATCAAGAAGAGAAAACATTTATGACCCTGATATTGTCTATAATATCTGATCCATCAACGACACCAGATAATTGTCTTTTTCTAAGGTTAAGATTTCAAAAATCCACACACAAATGAATTTCCCTGGACTTCTTCCATACTGGGACCAGATTAGAAACCCATATCGAATGTCACACTTTATAAATGAATCGCACATCCAGTAGTTTCCTTAACTCCTTCTAAATCAGAGGCTGAAGAGTCAGGTGTACTTTATATACCTTCTTCCGAAAAGGCTTGGCCCCTTCTTTTATTAGAATAACGTGATGGATTATGTGTGTGTCATAATTTTTTAGCTCGTCATACGTCCACATGAATACATCTTGATACAACTTAAAAAGGAAAATAAAGGCTTGTCAACCCTGAGGTGTGCATTAGGTACCGATATTGAAAAACTTTGGATCACTTTCTGTATCAAGATTGATATGTTCATGTGACATATTTGAAGTAATAATTTTCACATTCACCAGCCCTCAAAAGTGATTCTACAAGTCATACATCTTTTCCAATGATACCACGCCCTTAGTAATGGGATTTCCCTTGTTTTCTCGAGTTGCATATTACATCACTTTATCGTGTTCATTTTCATCAATGGATGTGTCTTTGAACATAAGCATTCACCATGAAATGCAGTATCTGTTGGTCATCATTGAAAATGCATAAATTAGAAATATTCTCAAAAAAAAAAATTGTTTATAAATAATTTCAATATAAAAATCGTCCCTGAGTGGTGACAACCTAGCAGTAGCATTTTCTAATGCATCCGCAGCTGCATTACGCATTATAGGAACATATAAAATATTGAAATCTTGGAATTGAGAAATCAAATGTCATACCTATTGTTGATAATTTTTCAAATTATGTGGTACATAGTGTATAGTATTTCGTACAGGTCGTATGACGATCTCAGAGTCATCTATTTCTGTAAGTACCTCAACTTTGAGGTAAATGTCCTTTTACAAGCCTAAGATGAGTGCCTCATATTCTATAGTGTTATTATTGCACTCAAATTCCAAGGGGGAAGAATCAAGTGTTTTCTCTGTTGCATGTCTATTAAAACACTATTAAAGCACAACAGGATCAAAATCCCTCCTTGTCTTAGAATCGTCAAAATATGAAATCCAAAAATTAAAACTACTAGCACTACATCTTACACTAATACTACTACTATCTATTATACATTAGTTAGTTCCTCTATTTGGACTAGGAAGGAGTTCCAACTGTGTCTCTAGTGGGACTGGGGAAGGCTAAGAAAGGTAGCACCCAAGGTTAGTATCCAACAAGCAATTTCCAAACATTAGATCTGTGAAATATATAGGCTTATTTTTTCCCTCGAAGGGTGTGACAATGTGCTTCATATAAGATTATATTTCCACCCAAATTTGGTTATTTATTCCTTTATACAGAAGCCATCAATGTGACCAATCAATAGAAAAATACCCCTATATTTTTTTGGACCAATCTCCACTTAACATTACATCGTAGGCTTCCAGGATGTCCAAAATTACTATGTTTATGCACTAATGAACTTGTTGATCAGATAATAGGTGAATAAGAACATTTTTGAGTTCACCAATAGCTTGGAAAATAGACCTGTCCAATTGAATAATCTGTGCATTAGACTTATCCCATTTAGCATTTCTTTTTTTGGCTAGAGATAATGGCATTATATTTACCAATGCACTAGAATCCAAAAAGAAATTGTGAACATTGTAATTAAAATTTTTGAAAGTCAATAAAAATAAAGGGTAGAGCATGTTAGCTTCTAATATTAATGCATTAAAAACTAACTCTAGTGGACCAAAATACTTACCAGATCCCTTCTGCAAAGAAACATTATCACCTGATGAAGGTTTGTAAAGAGCTCATACAAGTAGTTCTCGTTGGCTTGTGATCTTTGTAAGTTCAAATATTGAAATGTTTGCTTGATATTTCTTCATGTATTAGACTATATTATAATCCAACAAAACATGCATTGTCGAAGTGTCTGGAGGAGTGGCTTTGTTTGAAACTTCCAGAATAGTGGACTTAATTTTACTACTCACGGAAGTGTCCTTTGTTGTAGTAGTATTTTCAGTCTTTTCCTGAGTGTTCTAATATGAGTTCACAGATGGTGTGATCTTCCTTAACAAGTGTTCCTTCAATTTTTGTCGTGTTAGCTCTTTTCATAAACTAGCCCTTGGATCCTCAACTTGTATCGACTATTTTTCTTTTGAGTCCTGGCGTCACATAGTGATGGTTCTTTGACATTTTTCTTTTTAGCAATGAACACATAGCTAAAATCATTTACCATGTGCCCTACACTCATAGTCTCTTCAGCTGCATTAGATTTTTCCTTCTATTATATTTTTTAGTATGCTCATCTGAAAGTACCGTGTCAATGATGTGTGCAGACAAAGAGTTCATGTTGTGATTCCACTATGGGCATGTCTTTTATGAATGATATTCTTGATGAAAATAAAAATATTGGTCCATGCCCATGCTTTTGAAATTCAATATGAAGTTCGAGCAATGTGCAGACTTAGTCGATTGACCGTTATTTTTTTTTTGTTTTTTGTCCTTCTCATGAAGTTGAACTTTGGGAACTTGCTCCTAATGCTTATCTCACTTGACTTCTATTTTAACTCTTCTAATTCATTGGAAAAATACTTGATGGTCTGATTCAAGTTTTAAAGGTCAGTAGGTTATTTATCCTTGGCCTTACTTGAACATGACTAATACCTTGTACTTATCTCTTTAGATTCCTTTGATGGTTCATCGTCGATAATGACTCTAATTGCACACAAGTCATTTTCGACAATGTAATGTTCCAAAATTTTCATGAATAAATTGGAACATTAATTTTTGCTCATATTGTATAGTAGGTGAGTAAAAAGGAAGAGGAGGCCTCTTAACATGAATAAAACCCTTCCTAATGTGAAAAGGGAACCATGGAGCAGCTTATTTTACACCTCCTAGTGTGAAAAGGGCCAATTGTATGAGGACAAGGTCAAGTTGACCAATTCAACCAGTGCAGCCTAAGGAGGAGTAGCTTGCCTAAGAAAACAACACAGTTTTGGAGGGAAGAGATTCAAATGAAGATGGAAACCCTAAGAGGTGGGACCCAAGGTGAGAAGACTCACCAAAAATAAAAGGAGGGCATAGCATCAAAGGGAATTCATTCATGTATTTCGAATTTATTAGTCTAGAGATCATTTTCATACTTTAACTGTTTAGCCAGAGTTGCTACACTGCTTAGTGCAAAGAATTCCCGTGCGGGAATTCCATCCTCTCTTTGGATCTACTTGCTTAAGGGATCAAGAGAGAAGGATTTGAGCTTCATTTCTGTATTTGTCTTGAGGCCATTCATCTACATTCAGCTACAGCACATTCATCTTCAGAAACTGCATCCTCCATGCAAAGGCAGCAACAACAGTGTTGCATCCTTGACTTTCTATTATTTCTTGAAGAGGAGGTGCTTATTTCCCTCCTGGAGTTTTGTTAGAGAGGCCTTTGGCCCTATTTCTATATTATTCAACCAATATATGATTTATTCAGTCAATATTAATACAGAATTGTAGCATCTGTGTTATTTTTTGCAGTATTTCTTATTTCATGCATTTTGCCGGAAATGTTGTTGGGAGCCTTGTTTCTATTGTATAAGTGTTTAAACTTCCATTTCTTTGCTGTTTGATTGATATCAGTTGTATATCATGTTAGCGCTCAAATCTACCTCAGGCTGAAATAAGATAAACTCAAGGCTACATCAAACCAAGCTCAGCCTCGTAGCTAGCCCTACGAGGACAGGAGAGGGCTCTCTCCGTCAATCTCGATAAAATGAGCAATAGGGTGCGAGATGACTTAAAATGGGAATTGATTTTAGGCTAGTAAAGAGATAGGTATGTTTGATTTTGATTTTTGGGTTTTCGTTGGAGAAATGGGAAAAACAAATTTTGGGTCCGGGGATAAGGTCAGGCCTTTGCAGAATTCGAGTTGGGGCGAGGTAGGTGAATGTCTTGATGCTTTAGATTGGATATGTGGATGGATCAAAACGAACAGGAGCTGAAAAGGGCAAGGATGAACATGGATCCTTTTCAAACAGTGGAAAACATGAAAAACTAAATGAATTCAAAGGCAGAGCACTGTGAATAATGGATTCAACCTCATCTACTCATTCATTTAATTTAAGAAGCATGAGTGAGAAATGGCATACATTAAACATAAAGAACTTACAGTAAACAGAGAGAAAACACCATCAAGAAAATAACACCACAAGAATCCCAACAGGTGCCGCAAAACCTCTGATCTTTCCTTAGCCAAAATATGAAAAAATATGTACAATGGTGCCAAAAGTCTCCCAAGAGTCCAACTCTCCAACCTCTGAAAATGATTGAGAAATTACATCATATAGAGCATCCTAACCCCTTCCCACACCTCTAGGGGTCGAAATCCTCCTTCTAGGAGCAGTTCCAACAAATTCTAATCAAGGAGCTAAAATCTAGGCAGCTAACAACTTGCCTCTAAAAGAGTGGAGACTGATTCATTTACATGATTTTCACTTTTTTGAGAGTGAATCTTCTAGAATAGGTAAAAATGAGCCAAAGTTACATGTCAACCATCAATTTACATCATAAAAACCCAAAAATTTCATCCACAAGCAAAACTGGTCCCAACTGGCCGAAAATCTGAGCTGGAAGTTGAAAATTCAGCCAAAAATTTAAGTGGGTCGCGCCCCTGAGCTAAGTGGGTCGCGCGCCTTTCAGCCTGATTTTGAAGTACTTCCTGGCATCCAAATTGAGCTCATAATAGCTAGTTGGAAAGCCCTGGATGTTGGCTATCCAACCCAAGTGGAATTTCTCAATTTGGATCTCATTTGCCCCTCCAAAACTTCTTTCTCCCAGAAGTACTTCCTGCTGGTGCAAAAGGTGGCAGCAAGGTGGTTTTCATGGTGTTCTTGAGCTTTTTGACCATCTAGAATCTGATGAAATGCTTTGGAAATGCCTGAGGATGCATAACTTACCATGACAAATCCAAAAATGCAAAGATTTCCTTCAGCAAGTATCCCAAAAAAAAGTGAGCATATGGGCGCGCTACCCGCTTAACTGAAAAACCTGTTTTTAGACCAAAATATTTCAAAATGACAAAATTTTCTCCGAATTTGCTCAAATTCGGAGCGAAGACCCTCCATCATGTATCATGCCCAGCCAACGAAGCCTCGGCCAAAATCTGGAGTGGATCAGGCCTTTTCCTCCGTTTTAGTGCTCTCCTGGTGCATGCAGTTCCTGTGGTGAAAACACTGTCTCGGTTGTATGTGTCGGTCTCTATCATGGTGTCACAATGTGTATGAAAGTATACTGATATGGTTATGATGAAAACAAGAGTTTGGTGTATGCTCCAATGTCATATGTGTCACATATATGTCAAGGTGCTATAGGAAATATCACAATGGGAAAAGGACTGTCACAAGGAGTTTAAATGAAAATAGCCACTCTTTGACTACATGGGGAATTGACACATGAATAGGAATGAGTGTAGTGTAGGTCAATAGAAATAGCCCTTGCAACGTTCGAAAATGTCAATGGAGGATGTGGATAAGTGAAAATGGGACTATGTCGTAACATGAATGATGAATTGTGTGAAAATGGCCATGGCAATAACAATGAGAGCAGTGATGTAATGGCAATGAGAGAGCGTGAGGCTGAGGTAAATAATGAGCAGGGACACCACAGACAGTAGAGGCATGAGCATATATATCAACAACACAACCTTGGAAATCCTTCACAAGACTATCAACATGTCTTTCAAAACCCTAAGAAATGAATTTGCAATGAACATAGGTTTTACGTTTCTCCACATCAAAAATTTGTTTCTCCACTTTCAAAACACCATAATCATGTCCAAAAATCACTGAGCAATGTTTAAAAACCTACTTGCAAATTGTTGGAGTCGACTTGAATAAAAAATGGGCGCAAAACACAATTTTCTGGGCTCTGTTGTTTAAGTGGGTAGCGCCCGCTCAAGTGGGTCGCGCCCCCCAAGTGGGTAGCGCCCGTTCAATTTTACACTGGTTGTGGCGCTCAAGTGGGTCGCGCCCCTCAAGTGGGTAGCGCCCGCTCAAGTGGGTCGCGCGCACTTTTCTATGAGTAGCTACATAGTGCATTTTGTAGGAAGCTTTTGGAGGCCTTCTCAGTGTCCAAATTGGGCGTGTGATATCTCGTTGGAAATCTCTTGGAGTCTACTTTCCAACACAAGTGGAATTATGCAATTTGGATTTCATTTACCCTGTCAAAAATCAAATCTCCCAACACTAGTCAAAATGAGCAGAATGAGGCTGCCTCAAGGCAGAGCACTGTTGCAGTCAACTTTTGAAGGTCTTCCTCAACTCCAAATTGAGCTCATGATAGCTCATTGGAAATATCTTTGTGTCTAATTATCCTTTGAATCATCAAGCAAGTCATTTAGCCAACCATGCTAGGAGAAATCTTGATTTTCCCAAGGTCACTTCAGAGGTGCATTCAATTCTCCTGAGGCAACGTTATTTTTGACATTTCTCCAAAACCATTATACCTTTGTAAAACGTGAAGGAGGTTTTTCTTCCTTGGCATGTTTTGGACAAAAACCTCTCTCATTTTTCCAAATTTCATCTTTTATTTCTCTGAAACATCTTTTGAGTGAAACTTACCCCGATGTGTGAAACAAGGAATTTTGTCGAAATGAAGCGAAATGAAGGGGATAAGGGGCTTATAAATTCTTGGGGAAATTTTGGGAAGTAGGGAGGGATGTTAGGAAGCAGGGGAAAGTGGAATCTCAGAGATCGAGTGAGGGGAAGGGGTCCAAAAGGGCAAAACACAGGCCTAGCCTAGAAAATTGCCAAGTTGTGGCAAGAAACTAGGGTTTGTGGAAAAATGAGGAATTTGGGGGATCTCAGTGATGGGAAGTGTTTAATAAGGTATATTAAGGATAGGGGAAGGTGTGTGAACATCAGGATACAAGTCTTTTCGATGATTTGACCATCCAAGAGAAATTACCTCCAAAACCCTAGGTGAGGGAAATGGACCTTACCAAGGCACAACTGAAACATGAAAAAGATGTAAAATGACCCAATGGAACCTGAAATGATGATGAAAAAATTCTGAATGATGGTACACTCAGCTGAATGGTGACATGGACCGACATTTGGACAAATTTGAAAAGAGTGAAAACAAACCCTAGACCTAATGCCTAGTGACCAAATTTTGCTTGAAGACTCATTGAAATGAAAAAATTTGACCTTGACACCTTAAAATCACTTTGTAAGAGCATGTTTGATCACTGGAGGAAGGCTGCAAAGGCTGACTCTAACATTGGCTCCAATGGGGATGGAAGCTGCCGCTTCTTGGAGGTGCCAAGAACCGCAGAGCTTTGGGAGAGCAGACCAGTGCCTTCATCCATTGGGCGATGGAATCATTATTTGAACGGATAACACAAAACCTTTGACACATTTATTGAATGAAAACTTGACTGAAAACTGACTGAAACTTGACTAAAACTTGACTCAAACCGACTCGATGGCAAACTGAAATAACTTGAAAAAAACTGACTCAACAGACCAAACACAAATGACTCGTGACTGATTTAAAACAAGACTTTACAAAGCTTTTGGAAAAAAGGCAGCAGTCCATCAAGATTTGGAATCATGATGAAAACCACCTGCATACTAATGAAATATGTACAATCATGTATAATTGGCTTTCCAATGTAACCAGTCAAGCAGATGGCTTCTTGACTGATTTCCCTGATCAGATCTGCTGGTCAACAATACAAACTGATAACTGGGCATCCAAAAACATAGCTGACCATGATCTCCTTCATCACTGAACACTGCCATAATCACTTTCACTGCTGACTGTAACAAATCTGCCATTGGATCCTGAAAAACATGAAGATTTACCTCCTGCTGAAAAAACAAGGTGTCTTTTTCTCCTACTTCTAATTATGATCTTCCTTCATCATGTACTTCAGTAACAATATGTTCCTGGGCCTCAAAAAACTCTGAACAGGTAGGTGAGCAGATCTCCTTTTGTAAAAACATTTCAACACATGAGACATATGAAGAAGAATCTGAATGGAAATCCTGAATGTTTTGATCTTCTACATTATGAATGTACTGTAGGTCATCTTCATATGATATGACAGTCAGATTATCATGTTCCTCATTGCATTCATCAATCATGAGAAAAGCAACTTTAGATGATTCTTGAAACCCAAACATGAAATTCCTATCATCTACCATAAATTCATCGAAAGGAACTGTTTCACTTACTTGAACACAGATTTCATCTCGTTGTTCATGAACTGACTGAATTACTTCTTTCTGAAGGCTGTGTTCTAAAGAACTGAAAACATTTGAATCCATACCTTTGTTTTCTTCTTTCCGGATGATCTCAACAACAGAATTCTCCTTGATTGGTTTCAGCACAAGATATGCTTGGTCATCACAATCTGAATGTAGATCTGAAATAGCTGGCTGGTCATTATCACAATCTGAAACTGAAACTTGAGTTCCCGGCATGCTGTCTTCTTCTG